>JAINUT010001328.1:177500-327114 GCA_020205555.1 Panax stipuleanatus | reverse complement strand
AAAATGAACACAATTTCAGGAGGCAAAGGAAGGCATTGGTGCATTCCAAATTCTGGCCTTAATGTTGTTTTAACTGTATATGTTGTAGTAAGCATTAGAAAATATTATCACTGTCTTGCAATCTTATGTTTGAAGTCCCTTTCTAACTTACCTCGACTTTGTTCCTATTTTCTGTGTAGAGTCCGGATGCCTTTTGCCTAGCTTGCCATCTGATGTATATTTGAGCACCATCTTCAGGGGTCAGCTTCCTTTGTGATCTGAATGATAACATCCCAGCTCCTTGGCCCTCTACTTCTCAGCTACCAACTCAATCATGCAATAAGAGTATGTGAATATGAAAATTTAATTTAAATTGATGGGATCTCCACCTTTTCCCCCTGTACAGTTGAAAATACTTTCAGCTAGTATAAACTAATATCCATACTCATTTACATATTTTTTCTGCACACCAGCTGTAAAATTCCTGCACTTCCTGCAGCAGCATCTGGGCAAAGCGGTAAGCGTATCTTTTTCTCTTTCAATTATGAATGAGTGCTAATGTTCCTTGCATCAATGGTAAAGAAAATATTAGGGCCATTGACTTGGTGAATGATTTGGTTGCTGCACATTTTTAGCCTACAAATTAGCTGCCTTTTTGTTTCGTCTTGTCTGCTTATGGGAAAAAAGGAGCAGTATATATAGTGAAATATGGTCTTCTTGTAATTTTAATTACACAAATAAAAAAATTCTTGTCTAACCCTAAAAAAGAAACTGAACTAAAATGATAGTTATTGATCATTGTTACAATTGTATTTAGAAGTCTTTGTAACATTTTACCTAACACTAAAATTTTATAATGCAGTAATCATATTAAACACACATAAGATTGGTACCAAACCGTTGCTTATTGTAGTCTAATATTCCAACTCAGATTTCCCGACACCTCTGTGAAAAAACGATGTCACATATATTTAAATGTTGCAGTACTATTGCAGCAGTATGATTTTATATATCCGTTTACTGGTGCTTGAAATTTTCATTGTACATGGAATCATATAATGTTGAGCTGGAAGGAAATTAGTGCAAAGGGAATGGTTTGGATTCAAATCCTGCTTCTTGTTAAACAATTAATGTCCCTTGTGGAAGAGAGCAGCAATACATATTCATTGGCAGTCTACCATTTTGATCTTCAATTTGTGGATGGAGTATAAAGACACCATTGATTGTAACTCTCATTAAATCTCGTCCCATTAAGTTTACATCTGTTCTTCTGTAGGTCTTTACAACAAAGATGTAATATTTTTCCCGCTCTTGGCAGCATCGGTGGGTCTCATAAAATTTCTGTAAATTCCAACCAAGTTATTCGTGCTCTTTTTTTCTTATGGTAAAATTTCTGTTCCTTCGCACATGATTAACGCAAACTGTTTGGAGCTCTAGGAAAACTAGAGTTGGTTACATCAGTGGAGGAAGGCTCGATCCATATTCAGCTAAGTATTAGTATAAACTCAGAAGAGTTGTGCACTTGAGAGAAAATCTGTCGGGTGAATTCAAATTTGATATCTTTACCATATTCAATCCATTATTCTTTCAAGATTGTGTAATAAGATTGTGTATGTATATATATATATATAAAAGGGTGTAAACGAGTCGAATCGAAGCGAACAGAGAGTTATTCGAATTCGACTCGAAATGATAAATTCGACTCGAATTCGAATTGTATTTGAAAATTTCTACTCAGATTCGACTCGACTTGAATATTTATTAATCGAATTCGATCCGACTCGACTTGAATATTTATTCAAACTACTTGCGAGCTTCAAATTCAAGCTCGAATTTGAGTCTCCACATAATAACTAGTTTTATAATAAATATAATTATAAATTGAATTTGTTATTTTACTTAGAAATGACTATTACACTTTACAAATATAAAATCACAATTAAAATTAAAAATAAAATAAAACAAAAATTAATTATTCTAATTTGATTTATATTTGTATATATTATAAGAGAATGTATCGAACATCTAATCGAATCTGTATCAACTAAGTATGGTATCGAATCACAATCAAAAATTCGAGTAGTTTGAATCTTAAACGAGTTGAGTATAATCTTGCTCAAATTCTACTCATGTTTTTATTCGAATTATTTTTAATGATCAAATTTGAATCATATTATTAACGAATTAGAGTCTCGCTCTTTTTTTCAAGCCAAGTCCGAATCGAACTTGAACTGTGTTGATTCGTTTACAGCCTTACATATATATGAAAAATATATATACACAGTTGTGCCTATGGCCTATTTGGCCCATACTTTTCGTCAGTCTGTTTATAGACTGTTAATAGGGCTGCAAGTCAAAGGAGGCTGCTAGTATTACACCTATTAATATCAAAATTTAAATTTATTTGAATAGACTTAAAATAATAAAATGAGATTTATTTTTGTGAGACAGAAGGAAGGAGCATCGATTTTTTATTTGGTCTTGTACTCAATTCGCTTCTCCACTTGATCTTCAAGCTTTGATGCGAATAGCCAAATATATAATAACTTTTTTTGTAATTTATTTATTTTTGTCAAACATTGCCTTCAAATGTATTCTTAAAACTATAGTATCAGGGGCGTGATAGTTCACTAATTCTCAATCAGCCAAAAATAAAAGTAATGAATGTTAAAAGTTTTATGTTATTTTATAATTTTAAAAATAAATAAATATTTTTAATTTTAAAACAAATAAAAATATATAGCTATAGTATTTTAAAGCAAAGAAGTATATTGATACGATGTACTCCTTCCGTCTCATAATATATGACATTTTAGATAATTTTATTTTTTTAAAATTATATATCGTTTTATATAATTTAAGAGAATTAATTATAATTTTTTAAAAATTATTCTTCATAGTAGAATGTTACAAATGAAAAAAGATATTATTAATAATTAATATTATATAATTATTTTTTTAATTCTTGGACAAGTCTAAATCGTATATATGATATGGATATATAGAGGAGTATGCAGGATTAAAACGTTTGTGTCTAATTTATTTATTTTGTCTGATCTGTGTCAGATTTAGAAAAGTTGTCCGACATTGAAGTGACCAAATTGGAATCTGGTAGCACCGAGACAAAGATTAATTGAATTGTTCCATTAATATATCAAATCAATTACTACTACTAATATAATTTCATGAATATGCTTTATAGGCTTTGATGAAGACCTCTACTGTCTTATACTACATTTCTTTCTTGCAAAGATATTATATGAGATTAATACGTTTGTCTTTAGATAAATTTAATTGTTACGAATTTAAAAAATATATAAATATATAAATTTTTATATGGTTTAGTAATGTCTGCTATCGAATATAATACATAATGCTACAATAATAATGTTATACAAGTTCATATTAAATAAAAATTTATATTTACTCATATTTTTACCTAAAAAATTTACTAATTTTGTTTTAAATAAACTCATTTTATAAAATTAAAGTATATAATTGATATACTCTTCCATCGCACAGGCCCTTTATTATAAAAGTATGTTGCGAATGAAAAAAAGAGAGCAATGTTACTATCACATAATTTTGGTCACATAAAATTTATATACACACATTAATATTTGAGAGTCTGCATGTCACGCAGGGTCCACAGTATGCATGTGTGTGTATGTGAGTATTATGTGATTCAAAATTATGTGATAGAAACATTATTTTAAAAAAAACTGTTTGCAATATTAACAGTTGTACGTAAGGTGGGAGTGAAAATTATAGTCGAGATGAGGACTTGGAATCAATCAATATTTATCAATCTCTAATATACTCCATATATTATGCGGACGGTTAGTGTTTAGTCATCATCACCTATCTTCTAATCTCTCTAGCTGGATACATATTTAATGAAACAAATACTATATTTAACGACACTACAATAAATTTTAGTGTGTCGTCACGAATTATTTGCGGTGAATTCTGTTTGTTGTTACATGCAATATTTGCGTATATATGTGTGTGTGAGAAAATATAATATAAAGCATATTTAATAAAAATAACGTAGTTTTATTTTTGTAGGGTTAAATTTTCTATTTTAGAGTTTTATAAAAACTTTCATTAATTATAATTTCATACAAAAATTAGGTCATTTTTTAAAATAGATCGTTTAATCAGCTTGACTAAGATATGTCTTAATTAGCTATTGCTAGATTACTTTGCTCCTATGTATATATGAAAACTATTATTTAAGACAATACCTTAACCAAGCCGTAGTTTTATGGGTTAAGTTTTTCATTTTAGATTTTATAAAAAATATTTAATTTAAAATTTTATACAAGATTATGTCATATTATGTGGATTTAGTCAGGTTTGACTAAAGCATGTCTTAAATTACTTTTTCTTTATATATATATAATTCTTAATGGTGATGTAGATGAATTTAATGTGTTTTTCAAACATATGGTTAGTATTAGTTAGAAATGTAGTAATTATAAATACTTAATACATATATAATAATTTAGCACAAATAATGTAGTTGCTAATAATACATATCGTACTTGTAGACTAACTCTAAAATTTTTATTTTGTAACAAATTTTCATGCTCCTTTACATTCTGAAGTGGGGAAAAAATCTATTCAATTATATATTTTATTCTGATAATTAGAATTTATATTCAGTAGTTGATAAATAAATGAATGAGACCCAGGCCATCAATTAATATATATATTCAGTGGCGGACCCATGCATGCATGCATTTCTTCCCACAAACGGTTAACACACTGGCTAAGCTTGCTTATATATATAAGAGATGAGAGAGTTAAGTCAAGAGAAAATAAAATGAAAATCAGTTTGCAGTCACTGGACACCCCCAGCTGGGTCCGCCACTGGATCATTGAGGGCTTGCTGTTGGCTGGGTTGTCAATTGCATATATACGTTACGTATATAAAGTCTTGTTTTTTCTATAGATTATGGGTTGGCCTAGCTATTCCTTTGAGTAATTCTATTCTTGGCTTCAGTATACATAACCTTAGCACAACGGTAATTTATAGATACTGCATTAATTAAAACTAGAATGACCACCTCATTACCATCAACCAGGGGTACTATTCCTTGGCGTATAACTTGTTTTCTTGTACGTAATGTTTGCATACATCTCTCTCATGTGAGCGAGGAGATTATGATAGATGATAGATTATGAATAATTTGTGGTGCATTAACATTTGTGCCTGATTGTTGTGTATATAATGAGTGGTTGGCAAATATTGTTATACATGAATTTTGGATATTAGTTAGGTTATGGTTTCAGCATGCATGGACAGGGGGGGGGGGGGTACTGATGCAACAGAGTTTGGACAGCCTAGCTTATACATATATATATATATATAGTACACAGATTCATTAATGCTGCCTACAAAACTATAATAATTGTTCCGAAACGGCCAATTATAAGCATGAAAAAAAAACATAAAACATATATAGCACCATCCACAGTAGAAGCAGAAAAATAAAAAATTCGCACGAAAATATTATATAGTACCCAAAATTATGTCACAAGGTGAACTTATTTATTGACAAATTAAAGCCCAAACGAATATTAATGTAGCGTGGTGAGTTTTAATTGTCCTGTACATTATTTTATTTTCCATCACATGCGGGACTCCTCTCCTCTCCTATATATATCAATCCTCAAGCTTTTCAATAGTAATAAAAAAACAAATGGATTCTGATCAAGATCATGAACTCCATAAACCCATCTTACAATCCATCACACAAACTCCTGCGGCGGCACCACCACCTTCCGCGGCGTATGAACTAGAGAAGGTGCTGTCAGATACACAATTACCTTACTTGAAGCGCTACCGTGCCGCCACATGGATAGAGCTGAAGGTTTTATACCAGCTGGCTGCACCGGCAGTGTTGGTGTACTTGATTAATAACGCCATGTCTATGTCCACTAGAATCTTTGCCGGTCACCTCGGTAACCTTGAGTTGGCCGCTGCCTCTCTTGGAAACCAAGGCATCCAGTTATTTGCCTATGGCCTCATGGTACCTCCCACTCCTCATATCATATAATACTATATATCTCATTAATTTGCACAACTTAATTTTATGCTCATTCCTCCCTCCTAAATTAGAGTCCTATTAAATTTTATTTTTTCGAGTATTAAAGTTTGAGCAGAACACGATTTAGCATAATTTATTTAAATATATCTCTTTTCGATACTCCTTCCGTCCTACAAATTAAAAGTGGCTCATTTACTATTAATAGTAATTTCATGCATGATTGTACTCAGTTTATCTATAAAATGAGTAATTATATGTTAAAAGTTTTATACCACGATAGAGTCTATCTCTAATTTTAAAACCAAACCGACACAAATATAAAATTTTGGAATGAATGGAGTATAAGTCTGCATGGTTGGTTCAGCTTGGAATGGGAAGTGCAGTGGAAACTCTGTGTGGTCAAGCTTATGGGGCCCACAGGTACGAAATGCTTGGGGTCTACCTCCAAAGATCAACGGTCGTCCTCACTTTGACTGGTCTCCCAGTCACCCTAATCTACGTCTTCTCAAAGAAAATCTTGGTAGCACTTGGCGAATCAACGGCTGTGGCATCATCAGCAGCAATATTCGTCTACGGACTCATCCCACAGATCTTCGCCTACGCCATCAACTTCCCCATCCAGAAATTCTTACAATCACAGAGTATTGTGAGTCCCAGCGCGTATATATCAGCGGCTACGCTTGGGGTGCACCTGATGTTAAGCTGGGTAACGGTGTACAGGATGGGGCTAGGGCTGGTAGGTGCATCACTGGTGCTGAGCTTGTCGTGGTGGATCATAGTAGTGGGCCAGTTGGTGTATATATTGATGAGTGAGAAATGTAGGGCAACGTGGAGTGGGCTAAGGTGGGAGGCATTTCATGGGCTTTGGGAGTTTGTGAGATTATCAGCTGGGTCAGCGGTTATGTTGTGTTTGGAGACATGGTATATGCAGATATTAGTGTTGATCTCAGGGTTGCTCGACAACCCTGAGCTTTCCCTGGATGCACTTGCTGTTTGGTAAGAATTAATTAATTAATGTTTCATCTTCTTTCTTTTATTCCTAAAAAAATTAAAATTATAATAATAATAGTTAAAACCAAATTCCTGATCTCCTTTTCTCCTTCTTTCTCTCTCTATCGATCCCTGGCCTCCTGCAATTCTTTCAAGGTCTAACATATGATATGATTTTGGAACAAAGGGAGGAATTAAAAACTTTTCTAAATTCTAAAAGCAAGCTTCACCAAATGAAATTACAATATGTTCTTTGAAAAAGTTTTTAAACTAAACTATATATATGCATGCATACATGCATGTTTCTGATCATATCTCATGCAGCTTGGGAGTAAATGGGCTAATGTTCATGGTTTCAGTTGGGTTCAATGCAGCTGCTAGGTCAGTTTTTGTGTGGCAACTAACTAAATAGGAAGTGTAGTACTAATATTTCAAATGTAAAATATATATATATATATATATATATATATATGCAACACATGCATGCATATATAATGCATTTTCAACGTACGTACTGCAGTGTGAGGGTTGGAAATGAGCTTGGAGCCGGGAACCCTAAGTCCGCGGCATTCTCAGTTTTGGTGGTGAATCTTGTGTCATTTGGCATTGCTGTGGTGGAAGCTATAGTTGTGCTATGGCTACGCCATGTTATTAGCTATGCGTTCACCGGTGGTGAGGCTGTAGCCGAAATGGTCTCTGACCTCTGCCCACTCTTGGCTGTCACCCTTATTCTCAACGGGGTTCAACCAGTCTTGTCCGGTAGGTAGTTAATTAATTAATTAAAGGATCGATATTCTTCAACATCACATACATCCATCTCTTTAAATTTTACTTGATATATATAATAATATAATTATAGGAAGTTGATAAATAAATAAATGTGCCCAAATTTTGTACTGTTTGCGCTCCACCACTGAAGATTGTTTTACAGTTAAACTAGTCAACTAGCTAGCTAGTAAAATGTGGAGAACATAAACATATATCTTTCATTAATTTACCTAGCTAGCTACTAAAAGAATATTATTACTATTCTCGATCGATCGAAAATTATATATATAGAAACTAGGAACGAATGGTGGAGTCATGAATAGTAGTAATAATTAATTAATTGGATGAAAAATGAAAATTGAAGGTGTGGCTGTTGGGTGCGGGTGGCAAGCATTCGTGGCATACGTAAATGTGGGGTGTTATTATGGGGTAGGAATCCCACTAGGTTGTCTTCTTGGCTTTAAGTTCAAGCTTGGTGCCAAGGTACGTACGTATGAATTAATTAATTTTCTCTATTACATAAATTTGGAATAAACTAATTAATGAATGGTGTGTGTGTGTGTTTATGAACGTTGTAGGGAATATGGTCTGGTATGATTGGAGGAACTATGATGCAGACCATCATTTTAGTCTGGACAACATACCGAACGGACTGGAATAAAGAGGTTATTTATGTTTTAAAATTTCCAGTTTATGTTAATTGTGTTATTTAACTAATATAATTTCATTGATGACATTTTACCGGTTTTAATTATAAACCACCCCCACCCCCACCCCCCACCCCCCCACCCCCCACCCCCCAAAAAAAAAAATGAATTTCCAGGTGGAGAAAGCCAGGAAACGTTTGGACAAGTGGGAAGGAAATGATGAAGCTCTCCTAAAGGGATGAAATGGACTACTCGAGACAAGACAATCATAACCCATCGCTCCCTCACAAAACAATTACTACTATTATAGTTGGTAAAATAGATCAAATAACATCACCAGCTGTATGAATGCTACCAAGCCCAAATATCTATTCCAGAAAGAAAAACTTGATCACTCGAGTACACGTTAAGAAGAATACATGAGATATAATGGAAACTGAAGTTTTAGGGTATAATAAACAAGAGTGCAAGTCCCATCCTCTATAAAATCAAGCTCAACAATATTTTTAAATACAAACATAATATTAACAATAAATACCAACCAACCGTAACCAAAACTGGATCTATGTCTAAACTTACTCAAGTATAGGCTTTGTAAACAGGTCCTTCACAAAAACTTGCTACCATTGATAGTAGAGAGACCATATGTAGGTAAGTGCAAAAAAAACCTGCTTCTTAACTTGATTGACAATGATTTGGATACTACTTTTAACTTAAATGGTTAAATGAACATCTCTTGAGAGATTGTGAACAACACTATCAAAGCCACATAAACGTAGAGCAGGTGATCAGGTAATTTATCATGTTTGTTCCCATGGTCTCATACATGTGCATGCACGTACATCAATCAATCTACTGGCATGTCATCCTGTTTGTTTCCCTCGTCCATTTTATCCTCCGAGCTTCTGCTTGAAGCCTTGGACTTCATTATATGCTTGCACATTCTGAAATATGCAACTCCCATCAGATGGAAAAAAGGAAAATTGTGAAATTTATGAAAGGAAAGATGTATATAAATGTTACGGCAACAATATATATGCTTCAATGCCTTAGCATTGCATACCTAAGAGTGTGTTCCGCCATAATAAGGGGGAGGTCACATGATCAAATCTTGCCAAGTCCAAGGGCTACCCAGTTACCCACACAAGCTTATGTTTGGATCTGCATGGTGCACGGCCTCATGGGGGAAGTGTACCCGTGGGACTAGTAAAATGCTCTAACACAAACCATTGACTACTATTGCACTGGAAACCATTGACTACAATTGCACTACAAATCATTGACTAATATTGCACTGGAATACTTGCCCTGATTAAAGAGTTAAGAAACTAATTCACTAGTGTGTGACTTAAGCTTCACAATATCTACTGCTAAAACTTGGTGAAGTGACTACTTCAATCAATCATCAACATGTTACAAATCCTAGTGCAGCAAACAGAAGACGCATTATTTCAGTCCTCGACCCCAAGTTGGACATGAATACTAACACAAATTCAAGTACAACACACACAAGAGGAAGAGGAACACCTAATTCAATCCTAGTCACCATGTTCAACTTTAAAGCGACCACAAATTATAGGGCACCAACCACTTAGAAACCAGTTGTAATATTCACGAGGTAGGAGTTAGGACCCCATTATAGAAGATTTTGACATTTGATTATAATGTATGAGTTTCAATTTATTGTACAAGTTGGTGTTATAAGAAACATACGCATCAAGAGTATCTGATTTCTTCTTGATTTCACTTGACCACAGAATTGGATCAGCATTCTTGGGAACTGATTCCTGCTGCTGGGTTTTTTCTCGTAACCACTGCTCTGCCTTATTACATTCAAAGATAACCTATATAGCAAAAGTCCAAATAGTTTACAAATCAGTCAACCACCAACGTAATAGTCAATGTTGTATCTATCTTATGATAGGCCCTCCGTCCAAAAATAGAGTTTTACTTTATTGGTGATTTTTGTTAGGGGTACAAGGTACGTTTAGGACACATTTAGACATAATCTTTTCTTGATATTTTTGTTTCAATATTAAACTTTAAAATCTAAAATTTATTTCTGGGGAAAAAATTGTTTTCAAAAAAACGATGTCCAAGTGTGCATATCCTATGCAAGCCTTGGTATTTGTTTCAAAATATCACCAACAAAATAATAGGACACTATTTTCTGGATGGAGATAATATCTAATATAAATTACCTCTGTTCCAAAACAGAGTCCCACTAAAATAAAATACTAAATTTGCTTGCTATAAAAAAGTAAAAACAATTACACTGGCAAGGGGCATTCCCTAGAGCATATTATAGAATAAATATCAATGAACTAAAAAAGAGTCTCATTTTGACTTTTTAAAATCACTTTGTGAAATCCTAAAACTAAAATTGATATGATTCATGTAAGTTTTGAAAACAGTAATTTTTTTTGTTAGGACTACTTTTTATATAGCTTACAATAATTACTATTGTATTAGCGAAAAACAAATTAATTCAAATCAATTTGGAATTTAGGATTTCAAAATTATTTTAAAAGGTCAAAATGGCCCTTGTGGGAACGAAGGAATTATAAACAAGAAGAATCATACCGCATCTCTCTGACTGGTGGGAAGTGATCCTGCAGCCATCCGATATTCTACAATGCAATTTAACAAACTCCTCGTTGCTTGCACTCGAGCCTCTTCATCTTTATATCGATACTCAATTGGATCCACCAGCTAGTGAAATTAAAGGAAATTGGCTATAAAATTTACACTGCGAGACAGACAAATGAAACCAGTATAATTTACATATACCTTTTTTAGATCCTCTAGTTTCTCCATATAGACAACTTCAGATTCATCATCTCCATCCTCATAAAGCCAATCCTCTGTCTGTTGTAAATTTACAGAGATTTCCTCCCTCTCTGATTCCGTGGCAAAGCTCCGGTATGTATTCAGAAGCTACATATAAAATTT
Organism: Panax stipuleanatus; assembly: GCA_020205555.1. Classification (NCBI taxonomy): domain Eukaryota; kingdom Viridiplantae; phylum Streptophyta; class Magnoliopsida; order Apiales; family Araliaceae; genus Panax; species Panax stipuleanatus. The sequence goes on along the minus strand of JAINUT010001328.1, from coordinate 315,722 downwards.
TTATATTCTCATATTCAAGGTATAAATTTTTAAAAACAAAAGGAGTATTAAAGACTAGTAAATTATCTATCATTTACCAACCAGAAGCCTTGTGTGTATGAATATAGACAGATAAAAATATATGCCAGGACGAACAGGAAAGGGAGAAAAAAACAGAGAAAACTTGCACATGACATATGAATACAAGCTTTTGAGAGATCATCTAAATCAAATTAAAAGGAAAAATAAATCAAATGGAAGCACACAACTCCAGATAATGATCTCAGATGGTAATAAAATCTAAGAATATTTATTATAACTAAGTAGTAAATACCATATGTTAACCCAACATCAAATTATGACTTTTTTACATGTACATATAAAACCTTCAAATCTAACTGTCACATTAAACAGAGAGAATGTAAAGCTAATAACAATATAAAAACATAATTCCGAGTGAAATAGGAGGGTGTACTTCTTCTTCCTTAAGCATAATTTCATGTTTCTAAGCAAGCCTCAACTAACGGGGTAAGTTTGTAAAGCTTCAGGTATACAAAATTTACAGTGTGTTCAAAGAAACCTCTGATAAATAAAATTGATCTCCAAATAGGTTTTCTGCAGATAGATTTTAAACCCAGATTTTTTAAACACAATGGAGGATGGTAAAGTTAATATGTCTTAACTTTGAGCATTACCTTACTACGCGTCTCATAGACGTAAGACTCTAGGAAATTTTTCTTTTCCTTAGTTTGCTCCATCTTTATGTCTTGCTGGGTCAACAAAAGTTCCTTCTCTTCAGCTTGAGAGAGCTCCGTCTTAGTAATTCCACCGTAGACACTCTCGCTAACTGGTATGTCCTGCCTCTGAACTTTGCTCTTTCTCATCTCGTCAGCCTGCACAAGGAAGTTGTATCATCTCATTGCAAGTCAACTTCAGAAATCAGGGCTTTCATTTAGCTTCAACTTGATTAAAGTGTCCCTAAACAATATAATCAGTAAACAATATCACTGGGTACAAACGGCAACTTCAATAGCAAGCCGGCTTACAAGTCAAATAATTGAAGACACTACATAACTAGAACAAAAAGTTAAGAGCTAGCCTGCTACACAAACATTTCAATGATGGACTTGTGTTTTGTTAACATTGGATATATAGTGCAATTTGCAACATACATCGAACGTTCGAAGGGGATATTCATCAACAGAGGCAATACTAACAATGATGACGGTATTTGATGTGAAACTCTGGTCAACACTCATCCAACACAGTAGGAAATGGTTAAGGAAATAACCTTCTTAACTACTCTAATAATTTACAATAAGGAAATAACCTTCTTAACTACACTAATAATTTACTAGTGGTTTGATGGAAGAATCTAGGACTGTCACAATATGATAGTCACGGGGCGAACTTTTAAACATTTGCCACATAGTTAAGTCAGACTTGTTAAGATTCAAGTCTATGTTGCATAATTCAATGTTTATCAAGTATAGAACCAGTTTCCTGTCCTTCTGGGATAAGAAAGCATCATAAAAAGTCCATATGCAAAGTAGAATTTCAAACCAACCAGTTAAAACAGAGAAGCTTTCAACAGAACTTACAGTGCGTGTGGTTGACGGGTTGGACTGCGCACAGTTAGAATCATCAGCACCATTTGCTAAATCAGATGACACATGATTGTCAACCTCCATCTTTTCTGAAGTCAAATGAGCATTAGTCCTTGCAGTAGAATCATCCCTGTAATCTTTTATAAGCTGAAGAATTCAAGAATTTAAGTAAAAATGTCTCATCAAACCAAACAAGCTAACAAAAGCCCAATGTATCCCAGAATCAGAAAACAACAACCCATACTTACTGAGGCAGACTCTATATTAACAATGCCATGGAGGTTTAGCTGAACTCTAACTTTAACCTTCACTTTTTCTGTATTAGAGACTTGGAGTGGACCAATCTACAAAATTATTTGATCATGTTAAGTTTGAATTAAAGAAAATTAAAAGAATAAACTAGAAAATGCAACATGTATAACATATATACTTTTAATTACAGTACTAGATGAAGCTTCTGGAGACCAACTATATGAGTAGGATAATGAGTCACCCCCTGGAACTATACCAATAATGCAACCAAACAATGAAGTCTCGAAGATTTGTCAACCTAAGTCTCCTACCCATGTTGAAGCTTTGGCACAAGGGTATCCCAAGCATGAAAGATCCAAGCTTTCAAATAATTAAGCAAGGTCACATTTCCAAAAACCAGTGTATTGGGAATAATGATTTCAGCCAAGTGATGCTCATATTAAAATACCAAATGAACACATATTCTATATGGCAGGATCCAAATTGCTTCACTACTAGCTGTAAGACCATTAATCTCATTAATGCATCAACTATTTGAAAATTTCGATAAGGAACTTCAAATTCAGAATTTTCAGATTTCAAAAATATTGTCGAATCATTCATTACCAACATGTCAACCAAAGTTTCTGCTAAATGAGCATTCAGAACTTAAGAAATTACTTTCTGCTAAATGCTGACATCAATCTTGCAAATAGAATAACCAGGTTATCCACTGACAAAGAAAAGAAAATAAGACAACCAAGGAAGTGTGTCCTTGAATGCTGAAAATAAACCTACTTTCTATTACTAGAAAACTACATTGTTTTGCAAATAGTTGAAAAAAGAGTCTCTAAAAGACCATTTTATACCAAGAGATCATCCATTTATCTAGGCAGATTCCTTAGAGAAAAGCCTGTTAAATACAGGGACCACTGCTTTTCATCCTTATACACGAAGATTCTTAAGAGTTCACACGAACAATACTTAACCAGCCATCAAGCTTTTGATAAGAAATCATATATACAAAAATGCACCAAAAGGGGATGCCATCCTAATATATGTGGAGTATGCAAAAAGCCTGGACAACAGCCCAGCGATCCCTGCATAGGGATCAAAGCTCAGATAACATCAAAAATCTCAAGCTAACAGGCTAAACTCCACTAAAAAGTCAACAAAAAGATTTTATTGAACCCGGATAAGATTCATTCTGCCATAGAAACAGTAGGCTCAAAACTAATGACCTAATATGTACAACGGGTCATTCCATCTCCTCAAGATAGTTACAATTCCTCTCCTTCCAAATAACCCATCATAAGCAGTGAGGGACAAAATCCCAATGTTTTCTCCTACGCATGGGAACTCTAGCTCCCCTCCAAGCATCAAGCAATGCCATGATCAATGATGGCATCACCCAAGGCACACTAGACCCATAAATCTCTAGCATACTCGCAATGTATGAGCAAATGATCCACAGACTCTAAACTTTTCTTCATCTCTTGCACATGTAGCATCGATTAACCACGTGTGACATGGAACAAAAAGACAACGGACTTGCAGGGGTTAATAGATTATTTTGTATTGTTATTTAAGGATAATTGATTTAGTGTAGATCTTTTTATTAAAGCAGGTAGTTATTTCATATCTTTTAATTGTAGCAGGTAGATTATTTTAAATATTTTACTTATAGTAGGTAGTAATTAGGAGTTTATAGGTTTCCTAAGTTATACTAGAATTAGAGTTTTCTATTACATATATTAAGTGATGTAATCCCCCATCGTCGAAATATAGAGTTTAATATTGATTTTGAAATTGAGGCTGCTTTATGTCATTGCGGTTTTCAGTCATGGTTCTTCTTTCCTCTATCCTCCAAGAACCAAAATAAATTATCTTCCATGTAACACTGATTCCACATACTCTATTTGCAAAGGAACACCCCCACCAACCTCACAATAGAGTTGCGGCTCATGTTTGCCCAACCTTTTGTCAAAGTGTTAATCAGAATACTCGAAATATACAATATTAACATGACAAGTTGGCAATAATGTCGGGAAATAGCACCATGCAAAGGGACATTCTTAATTGGTTCCCTTAGATATATACCCAAACTGAATTTTATACGATTCTTTCAAATTTCAAGCATGCATTCATTAACTACATTAAAATTCTTTGGATGCATTTCTTAGAAGTTCGACAAACAACAAAACCTAATCATAAAGCTATGGCATACATACCGTAAACTTGCTGATTTTAGGTGATACACCAGAAGGCAATTCGTTGTGGTCTGCATAAAAGACTTCCAAATGAAATGTATTACTTCTATGCAACGTAAGCACCTTAACACTTGGAAATGGATGTCCTTTTGGGAACACAACGCCATTTGACAGAGTGTAGATTGGACCTTCATCTGATGAAAGTCCTATGGAGAAAGGAAATGAATCCTGGATCTGCGAATAACAAGAGAATCAAATATTATAATTCTGAAATACAAGAATATGATGTCCATATATATTCATGCTTACAAGCACATGCAAAGTTGATAGACCACTGCTCCTTAGCTTATTGACTGTGTGCATCTGCAAAGTTGCATATTCAAACCTTATTCAATAAACCAAGATGGACTTTAATCTTCAAGGTGTCAACCTTAAGCCTTAGTGTTTTGCTCACGTGAAGTAGGGACAATCTGTAAATACAAACCACTGGAAATTCTAAATTTTAAGTACTTTTAAGAGTTTAAGAGCCTGTTTTACTTTATATTTTATTAGTGCCACGTGTTACAAAAAAAATCCATTGCCACTTTGCGTAATTAAATATGGAAATTTGGGTACGATTTAAACAAAATATACAAATTTTGAGTATCTAGCTATTTTTGGAGTCGCGGTCCTCAATACTAACCCTTGTCTATTCCAGAGACCAGACATGACACTTTCATGTCCACATTAGTACTCCCTCCGAGGCTCCGACCCATAAAAGCTGGCTTAATTTTTTCAAGTCAAATTGACCATTCTTAGAATTAATAGTTAATTATACTTTTTAAAATTTTGAACTCAAAACAATGGTGTTAGGAGTAAATTCGATGTAGTTTCTTATGGTCATAGTCTCTCTAGTATAAATTTCAATTCTAAAAATTGTAAATTTCACCTTAAAAGTCAAATTAGGCCATTTTTTACGGGACGGAGGGAGTAGAACTAAATAAATAAATGTAAAAAATAATATCTTAATCATGTATAGAAGAATGCCATGATATAATTGTGCTTTTGACATGTCATGTGGCTTCATACGTGTACTTCATGTCAACATACATTCACCGTTCCTCATGACACAATATTAACTGGATATTTAAGTCTACAAAATCCAAACTTCTCTGAAAGACTTTCCAATAAGTACGCGCCACGGCCCAGGATATCCAATGAAAATAAGAGATTCATGTACCTTTCCAAAAATATCTTCCAACTAAACCAAAAAATCCTCCCTAAGTATAGTTTTACTGAATAACAAGGCACGCAATGGGCACCATAATATGCCAATGAGTTCTTAGATTTGCATGCTTGAGAGCAAAAGATAAAGTCAAATTGTATGATAAATCAAAATGCCAAGCCGAAAATAGCAACTTGCAAGGGAATTTTAGTAGAACTGTCCAAAAGAAAGATTTAGTACCACAACTAATATAACTAGAAGATTGCATGATAACCTAGTGTGCCTGTTTTCCACCTCTTTATATTAATTCAAAGCAGATCGAATTCCTCCAATTTTTGCAATACTCTATGTCTCTATCAAAATTATATTTTAAAAAAAAATTAAAAGAAATCTTCCATATATAATTATTTATTAGTTCTTTCACTCTTAATCACACCTTTAATAAAAAGCACAAACACGCAACTGAAGTACAAGATGAGTAGGTTGGATTAGATAAAAACGATAGAAAAGCTGTCACTAACTTTAGCTGATTGCAAAGGTAGTGACAGAAGAAATATCCACAACTTATGTCTGAATTCCATGAGTGAGAACTAAAAACTCAATATATTGAAGACATGCCAGTCAAGGAAAAGATAATAGTATTCCAGTTCATGGAAAATATACTCTCTTTTTTATCTAAAGAAACACGTTCCAAGACAGCATCTTTAATGCAAAGTTCAGAAAACACATCAAGCAGGTAAAAAGTAGCACATAGAAAACTAAGTTATCACTTATCATATACGTAGCAAGAGAAATAATAAACAGCATGCATATGCAGAAAGGAATTTGTCCAAGATTTCATAGCTGTAATAGAATACATACCTCATACTCTTTAACACGGAATATTGGACTAAGCATTGCGCATTGAAGAGCACAGCCACGAGCCACACACTCACTCGCATTTAGAGTCCGTCTGGGTTCTCTCCTGAAAAGAGAAGCTAAAATCTTCATAATAGCTGGTATTCTAGATCCAGACCCGACGAGCTCAACAGAATGAATCTTATCCACAGACAGACCAGAATCAGCCAAAGCCTTACGACAAGGAAAGCTAATCCTTTCCAACAAGTCTGAAGAGAGCTTCTCAAAATCCTCTCTCTTAATAAATCCCTTGACATCTTTCTCATCCATCAAGCATTCAATATTAAGTGGTGCTTCCGGATTCGCACTCAAGACTTTCTTCAATTTTTCACATGCCATCCTCAGCCTAATAGAAGCCCGGGTATTCAAATAAACATCAATATTATACTGTTCCTTGAACTGCGCAGTAAAATGTCTAAACAAAACCTCATCAAAATTTCTCCCTCCCAAATTACTATCAAAAGAATGGGACAGTATCTTCATATGTCCAGGTTCAAATGCTGCAACAGAAACCTGTGTATCGCAATGACCTATATCGACAAACACAACATTACTAGGACCTGCATTGGGGAAATCAGTCTTGTAAATACCATAACCTAGCGCAGTAGCTGTACAGTCATGCATCAACCTTAGTGGCTTCAGTCCAGCGATCTCTGCTGCATCCAAATATGCACGCCTTTGCAATTCCGTAAAGTACGATGGTATACCAATCACACAATCCAACACAGGCATTTCTAGTGTTTTCTCAGCCATATGCTTTAAATGAGCAAACAACATTGCCATTATCTGAACCGGGGTAAAACTATGTTTCTCATTCAAGTACTGTAAATGAATCAAAATGCCACCATCTGGTCCCTCGCTGGTTTCAAAAGGCAACAACCTAAGATCCTCCTGTTCCTTAAATTTAGCACCAATCAATCTCTTAACCTGAGAGATAGTTGATTTTGGGTTCATGGTCGCGGAAGCAGCCCCTGCCAAGCCCAAGAACCTTTGCTTCTCACCAAAAGAAACCACAGCCGGTGTTTCCCGATTTGATTCCTCATTCAGTAAAACATCAATTCCACGTTGCTTAGCAACCCCAATAACACAATTTTCATTCCCGATATCTAATCCTATCACACTCATTTCCAGCTAATCCCTTGTATATAATTTTCCTCACAAATGTAACCAGAATAACCAAAAAAAATGTTGCTGGATAAGCAATACAGCACCTATAATTTAAGCATTTTAACAAACCATCAGCTCATTGAATTCAATAAATCCTAAATTTAAAACAAACAAAAAAATATCAGTGTCATCAACATAAAAGCAAAATTTAATAGTTCATTACAATCGCTTCAACTATAACAGGTTACATCGTCCAACAATACACGATATATGTAACTTAACAAGTAAAATGCGGCAATAGATTAGGAACATACCACCGAGGAGAGAGGGGCGAGCGAGAAACCCTAGAGATGGAGTGGAGAAGACAAGAGGGAGGGACAGATAGCTTTTCTCCGAATTGCTTGCGAAATTGATGAACAGGACAATTTTCAAAGATCTGCCCGTACAAATCACGATTATTTATTTATTTTATGTTTTTTTTTCTCTCTAGTACTCCGTTATTTATAGTAAGGGTTTGTTTGATATCAGTTTAATTGGTCTAGCAAAATGCTGATTTATCTAGCTTATTCTGTTAAGCTGCAATTTGGGGAAATAGTTTTAAGTAATCTGAATGAGTTGAATGAAGCAGAATTTTGAATATTGAATGTAAAAAAAAAATTATAATTGACATGTCTGAAATATCTGAATAACAGATTTTTATTATTTTACCTCTCTAAAAAAATTTAAAATTGTTGTAAATTTATTTAATATTACTTAATATAATAGTTAATATTGTAAAAAAATATTAAATATAAAATACTCCATTCAGCAGTCATTCAGCCACAAAAATTACACTTAGTCATTCAGTCTAAAAATCTGACCGATTCAGAAATTCAAACAATTTTTATTCAAAACAAACGCGATGAATAACTGACCGATTCAGCCATTCAGCTCTAAACAAACATCCACTTAGTTGAATGAGTTTTTTATTTACATATCTTTCCTAATGAAGAAAATTACTTATAAAGTTTGGATACAATTCATCTTCTTTACATCTAACTTATGAAAATAATTTTGCATTTCTCTTCCATCAATCTTTCTTTTTTGGCGAGAGATACTATGGCTGAGTGGACTAAAGTCGCGGATTGCTAATTCGTTGTACGAGTTTTATTTTCCCCTTAGATGGGGCTTATCAGAGCACCAATTGGAAACTTAAGATAACTAATTACTCCTTGTGTAATATATAAATCATTTAATGAGATGAGTGTTTGTTTGCTTGTCGTTGCAAGAGGTGTTGGGGCTAGTGTTAGTAAAACTAAAATTAGTTTGGGTCTTGGAGATGTCATCGTTGGAGCCTGGAGGTGAAGTACTTAAAAGTATTAATGATGTGAAGGCAAAGCCAATCTATTGACCAAGTCTCTCTTGGCTCAATGTAAAACAACTACTCATAAAACTTTAAGTCCAAGAGGTCTTGGGATCCATTCCTGCCTAAGGCATAAATATTAAGATTTCGACTTGAATTAGCAAAAAAAAAAAAGAAAAAAAAGCCAATCTATTGATATAGAAATTGATTGGAAGAGTTTGTGCTCTTATGTAAGAAGTGTAAAGGTTTGTGTTCTACTATGTATGTGGCAAGGAATTGTATAAATAAAGAATTTTAAAGAATTTATAACTATTATTTATTCTTTTTAATTATAAAAAAAAGTGTACATGATCATCAAGTAATTAATATATAATATATGAAAAAATTGTTCAAAAGTTCAATCAGTTGTGTTTTCAAAAAAAATCGTTATCAAACAGATTTTTTTATTAAGTGTTTAGCGTTTCAATTTTATTTAGCTATTCAAATATGCTTAATTGTTCAGAATTTTTCATTCAGTTTTATCAAACAATCTCCAAGTATCTTGTGTAAATTATGTAAGGTAAAATAAGAACTTAATAAAATTGAAGGACTAAATAGAAAAAAATAATTATATATATATATATATATATATGCAAGTACGTACATAGGCTGCACTTTAATAGTAGTATATCTCAAAGTCCAAATATAGACCGGGCAAAAAATAGGGTTGGGTAGATTTTGGGTTATATAAAATAGGTTTGGGTTGGTTTTGAAATCAAAATCATATTACCTATATTTAATATGACTTATGTGGTTTGAATTTAAAAGGTTATGGATCGAATCCAGATTGACCTATTTTTCAAATTATAGTTTCATTAAAATCTTAATTTCTGTTATACTAAAAGAGTCTTATTTTAATTTTTTAGACTCAAGTTTGAAATTAAAAATTTTAATTGATGTGACTAATTTGAGTATTAAAAACATTAGTTTTGTGATTATAGGCACTTTCAACAAAAATTACATTGATAATTATTATGTTAATTAAAATTAATGAAATTATTGATAATTTTATTACAATAATCAGTAAATATTATTTTTTTGGAGTGTATATATAATCAATAAATATTATTTTTTTTTGGGGTGGGGGTGGGGGTGGGGGTGGCGGAGGCGTGGGCGTGGGCGTGGGAGTGCATACATAAACAATAAATAATATTTTTTTTGAGGGTGAGGGTGAGGGTGAGGGTGAGGGTGAGGGTGGGGGTGGGGGTGGGGGTGGGAGGCGGGCTGTATACATAATCAATAAATATTATTTTTTTAGTGAGGGGGTGAGGGACGAGGGGCGGGGGTGTATATATAATCAATAAATATTATTTTTTTAGTGGGGGGTGAGGTACCGGGGGGCAAGGGGGCAGGGGGTGGGCGGGGGGCGAGGTGAGGGTGTATACATAATTAATAAATATTATTTTTTGGGATTGGGATAAGGGTGGGTTGGGATGGGGTGGGGTGGGGTGGCGTGGGGTGGGGGGTGGAAGTGTATACATAATCAATAAATATTAATTTTTTTGGGGAGTGGGGTAGGTTTGGGGTGGGGGTGAGGGAAATTAAATTAAATTATATAATATAATATAAACCAATTTATGAAGAGAAGGAGGAAATAAAATTTAATTATATAATATAAATTGTATAATTTAAATGAGTTATTTTAATTAATTAAGGGAGGATATATTAATTATTTAAATTAGTAGTTCGTTACACTAAAAGTGTTAACTTTATTATGGATTCATTCCATAATTAGTGAAATGATTTTTATACATAATTACAAGTGTATAAATTACAAAAGTATATAATATGTATAATATACATGTGTTATATAAGAACGTAGTGTAATAATGCACACATGTTAATGTATTAGCTCTTCTAAGTGCAAAAAACTATTATAGACTAATATAGATCAAAAGTAGTTAAACTAGATACAACTCATATTTGTAATAATAATATGGGTCCAAAACCAAACCAACTCATCACTTAAAAACTAATTAACCAATCCAATAGATCCAAGTGATTTTGTTTAACTATATAGGTTTCAACTTAAATTGTGAGCTCTATCCAAATCCATGATCAACAATATTATTAATAAGAAATCTGTTTCTGTGTATTGATATTTAGATTAATAATATCGTCCGTCTCTCGTCCATCAAAATAGGCAAATTCAAAAACCATGCATTACAAGAAAGAAAGGAAAGAAAATGCCTAATTTTCTGTTTTATCAACTTAATTTCTCATCAAACAAACAAAGAATTAAATGCAAGATAAAGTAGGCAAAACTTAAGTGAAGACAGGAGGAAGGACTCTGGCAACAGCCTGATCTCCAACAGCAAACAAGCTGCGCTTCTAAGTTTTCAGTTGACTAATAATAGCTACTACTTGTTTATGGGCACCACCTTTAGCTGCTGCAGCAGCAGCTATATATGCTTAAAAATATGCCCCCCCTCCTAGGCTCCTCCTCCTCAGTAGTTTCTTCAGCCTCTTGCCAATCTTAATGATCTTCAATCTACATATTCTTCTAACTCCCAACCACCATCTTTTCCGTCTTCTTCTTGGAGAATCTGCAGCAGCGTGTTGTAGTACTTTGTAGATCAAGAACTGCGCTCGTCGATGCTGCATCTCTTCGGCCTCTTCAACTTCCATCTTTGCATATTGCCTCCTACTCAAAAGAGTACTAGTCATATTTCCTCTTATATAAGCTAGAAGAAGAAAAAACTCCTCTGAGGGAAAAGACTAGTGGCACCAGAGAGATTTGATTCCTTGATTGGCAATGTTGAAGTAGTAGTACGTAATAATATTTATAGAGAAATAAAGACTCAATATTGAATGGTGTGTGTGGGGTGGGGGTGGGGGTGGGGGTGGGGGTGGGGGTGGGTGGGCGGGGGGGGTTTAATGAAGAGGTCATAAATTAAGTTGACATTTATTTTGGAATGGAATGAGTATTATTTATGCTCAGTTGCTCCTACACTGCAACAGAAAGGGACCAACTAACCAAATCTATTTCATACTATGAAATTTGATGACTTATTTAATCATTTCAATGACAATATTGAACCAAAGGCTGTCCCAAAAAATTAACTTTAGTGGTTGGGTGACTTCGGTTGTTTGGTAAAAATGCAAATTTTTTTTATGGTCTTGGCAAATTAATATATACTAGTACAGTATATACCATGCATATATAGTGAGTACAATAATTTACCACCATGCATTGATCCCAGTCCCTGCATGTTTGTTTAGGAAAGTCGGTGCAATTAAAATCTCTTCAAGTTTAGATGTGTACAATTCAACGACAATAAACATTTTATAGGAAATGTGTATGATTGAATTTATATTTATGCAATTTATATTAACAGGCACACCTGCCTATGTGAAAACTGAAAAAAGGGTAGAAGACATCAAGGGCCAATAATTCTTATTTTTAAATAGGTGGCCTTAATATATAAATATATATATATATATATATATAGCAATAATTATACATACACAGTGGTGCTTGTGAGTGAGTTCCAAAGTCAACAGGGAACACATGAAGCCTGGCCTGCTTCCTTTATATTACAATATATGTATGACCAGATTTTCCACCGGCGGATAGGGAGAGGGATCAAATTTATATTAAAAAGAAAAAAAAAAGTGGAAAATTGTAGTAGATTAATTAATATATATATTAAGATGAATATAGAAATATATAAAAGTTGCAACTTCAAGTGAGGGAACGGCTTTCTCAATAGTCAACCATCATATACACAGAGGCCAACCCAGAATTTTGTCAGTGGATCGAAATTATTACTAAATTATAAATAATTTGGGTCCGAGTTAATTTTTTTTTAATATTTTATATTTTCGGACCACATATATATATACATATTATATTACAATAAAAATAGAATAAATAATAATATATGGTATGTATACATTTTATTGACTCATAATAGACTTTTTTAATAACAACTGTTTATAAGTAAATAATTTATTATTTATTTTTAAAAATAATATAAATTAGATTATTATTTAGTTTAAAATATTATAGAGAGATATACATATATTGAGAGGATACGAGTCATATGTAGTTACAATTTGATTGACAAAGTTATAAATTTTTAATTTGACCCCGTATAATAGAAAATTTATAAAATTTTAGTAGAGTCAATTAATAGATAATATTTTAAAATTTACCTTAAATTATAAAATATTTTTTTTTCGGTGAAGTCGATTGACCCCACAAGTTCTATGTGACTTCGCCACTGTATACATAAGTTTCTACCTTTTTCTCTAACCATGCATTTCTCTCCGTTCTAAAATTAGATATGCATTTAATAAATAACAATTATTTTGAAGAAATATAATTTTTTTAAAAAAAATTATCCCAACATCCTTTAAAAATATAGTAGATACGATGGTCACATGTTTGAAATTTTGTCACTTTATATATTATAAAATAAAAATATATCTCTAATTTTAAATAAAAAATAAAGAAAAATGTATCTTCACCTTTAGAACTGCATGTATTTCTTTCTTCATTGCTTGAGTGGGTTCCTCTTTTAGGAGCTTAGGTGGATGTGGATATATTCAAGTATTAGAGTAGTAATTGACTGCCTTGAAAACTAATAGTGGAGTATTTTATTTATAAAAAAAAATTATTTTAAATATTAATTATTTTATCTCAAGAAAAGGACTTACTTCAGCCTTTTGTTATCATATTAAAAGAGAGAGAGAGAGAGGGAAGAAAAAGATGGCCACGCTTCGCCTGCACTGGCATTACAAGGACGTCAGTGCAGAATAATCCATTAAAAAGAGAGATTATTATTGAGGGTTAGTTTATCTGAAAATGACTCTTCATATTATATTATAAGATAAAAGCGTCCATAAATATTTTTCTTAGAGATATTAGATAAATTGGTCATTTTGTGTTTTTCTTTACGTAAAGGATCCTTTTTTTATATTTTATATAGTTGCTTGATTCTTGATGCATATGGGGCCTTTGTTATGGCTCGTTTAATGTGGTCATTTAAATTATAAATCTTGTTTGTTACATTTATAATCTTATGTAAAGTGTCCGTAATCAGATGACTAAAAAATAGGTGGTAATCTTGATATTACCACATGACAGTCATTTAAAATTTTTATTTAAACAAAAATATTATTTATATTTAATAATTGAGACATAAATATATATACTTTTTAGTCACATAATTTACATTTATTTCTTAATCTTTTGTTTTTTTTTGTTTGTCGACGTATTTAGTTTAATTAAAATAATTCATTGTTCATACGTTGTGTTGTTTGTTATTTATTATTATAAATTTAATGTATTATCAACTTGAATTTTTTTGTGAAAATTGTTATTTTATAAACATATTAAAAAATTTAATACAATTTATTAAATAATATTGAATTAATTAGTTGATAGTACTTTAATGATTGTTTTGACAACCACCATTAATGCCGCAAACGATCTGATCCAATCCAAATTTTGTCAAACTCGAACACAATAAGTCAAACTCAAACATGTTCAAATAACAAGATCGAACCAACACACAATATGTGAGTTCGAATCGTTAGCTATTCGCAAACATGCTCGAATTCGTGAACATAGTCGAACATCTTCATGTTCGCGAATATCATTAACACACTAAAATAAAAATTAAACAAAATATTATAAATACTCGAACATCTCACGAGCTACTGCAAACCACTCGAATCGATCCAAACCCAAACTGTTCGAGAACACAATCGAACCGAACCATATAGTTCGCGAACATGTTCGATCGAACAATCAAACGTGATGTCATGTACAAACTCAACAAGATAATTCAATCGAACTCAATCCGAATCTGTTCGTGAACAATTCAGTTCATTTACAGGCCTGATAATCATATATAATCATTAAATTAAAATTAATATAAGGATATTTTAGTAAAAGATTAGAAAAAATATACCCAATAATCTTGATTCATACCAAACACTCACAATATCACATATCTTTTATCAAACAAAAATGATACAATGACTATTTTCTATTATCAATAATCAAATACCTAATAATCTATGTTTAGATGGGTATCCACCTGTAACAAACACCCCCTAACAGTAATGCATAAAGGATTAACATTAGCTTCACCGATTGAAAATAAAATTTTCATAAACTAGTATAGATCCATTGCTTTAAATCATTTACATATAATGTGATAAAAAAAACTTTTCTGTTACTAGTCCCAAAAAACGTATAATCACAACAGATATCGTTCATAATTTTACAAATTAAAACTCATCAATGAAAAGATCTAACTATATATATGTCTGCAATGAGCTTTATAAACTTAAACGACAACTGCAGCCTAACCAACTGATCCTTCAAGCTTCAAACTCATTAGCTGATTCACTTCAGCGCCAAATTCATCAGGAAGCTCGTTGAATACATCCCTGCAGAACCCAGAAATCATGGCTGCCATGGCTTTCTCGTAGTCGATGCCTCTCTGCTGGAAGTAAAATAGTTGGTCTTCGCCAATTTTGGAGGTGCTGGCTTCATGTTCAATTCGGGCTGTTGGATTCTTCCCCTGTTTACAGAATGAGATAAATCCATAAGTAACAAACAACCATCCCAGACAAGTTACTTCAAATAGATAATAGCAATTCGGGCATAGTACATTAATCAAATAAATATATGCAAATAAGCTAGAGACCCAACTTTGGCTAGACTAGGAGGAAGGGCTAAAAATCTGTTTGCTTAATCTATACGAGAGTTGGTGGGCTTGAGGAATCGTCCCCCAATCATGTTGATATGATTATTTCAGCTGTATAGTGGAGTTTATCAAAATGAATGTGAATGTTGCAGCAGAAGGTTCGTATGACTTCCCAATCAAATTACACGCAGCTTATTCGTATTTCCCTTTTATTTCATGTTTTTTTTGCTTCTCATAAGTCTACCCAATTTTATGGCACGCAGACTCAGGTAGTGACTTCAAAGTTCAAAGTGAATTCCAGAAGAAATAAAACAAATAAGACACACGGGGAGGGTTCTACTTATTTTTAACATTGAAGTAAAATCTACAACATACCAAACACGATGCAAACATCTATCATCCTTCGATAATCGATCTTGAGAAGAGCCACCACAAACTGTTCCAGCTAAAAGCAACTGTGATTCTAAGAAGACCTTCCCTACTAAGGGTTACAACCATGAGTCAACATGCAATTAGGAAGTATGTGTTCTACTGTTCCCTAAATGCAATAACTAGGACTGTAAATGAGTAAACTCAAGTTGAGTTTTGACTTGACGAGTTCGCGAAAAAAAGTTAAAACGATCGGAGTCGAATTTATAAACGAGTTGTTTGCACGTTGTTCACGAGCTTTGCTTAAACAACGAGTTGAGTTCAGATCAAGCTCAAGCTTTCTATGTTTAATGAACAAAAATATGTCGACCTCAAGTCGAGTCTAAACTCTAAACGAGTCAAGCTCGAGTCGAACAAGACATAACTAGAACTCAACTCATTTATGTAAACGAAAAAAATAAACTTGTTCGAGCTCAACTTGTTTAACAAACTTGAGTAAGTCGAGTTTAGTCGAGTCGAGTCAACATTTGTTAGAGAACTGCGAACAACTCGGTCTGTTTCCAAACTTATCAATCACAGACATCCAAACACTCTCTCTTTTGTTTTCTTTTTTTAATTTATTTAATTAGTGAACCAACTATCCTTTAAAAAAGAAGAAAATGACAGTGAATGCAACACATCCTTGAACAAAATTGAATCTCAGTATCACCGGAGAATTTCTTGCACGAGCAGAATGGAATTACACGTAGCCTTTAAAGAAAACAAAAGTTCTATAGAAGTAGGGGTAAAAAAGGGAACAAAGATAGTACCCATTATTTTAAAAACAATTAATGACGTCAAAATGAGAAAACTGAACTGCAAGCGCAGAGATATAAAAATTGTTTTGTAAAATATTTTCAACTATTGCTTTAAGCTAAACAAAAGCCTATTTTCAAACAACCCGCAAGTTAATATTTTTCTCAAAGATTCTTTCTAGTTGCCTAACATTTTAAAAATTAATGAACAAGATTAATAATGAGAATGACGAAGAAGTAAATATACTATCTACTACCATATTCAATGAACTTTTAACTCCGTTTGTCAAGGCTAAGTCTCTAAAAGTGAGCAACATAAAGGACACAAATAGAGGTGCTTCCTTTTTTTACCCACAAAGGTCTACCTTTTAAATCACTTCTTGTATCTCTAAAAAGGTCAACCTTTTAAATAATTTCATGTATCAAATCCGCCTTCTTTGGAGGGAATATCCTTCTATATTGAATATTTTAAAGACTCATAGCCATATTAGTAATATGAGCCAATAATGAGCAATAATTACACATAGCTTAATTTGACCGCCTGATCAGAGCCTGTACGAAGCGGTATCATTTTCCGGTCCATCCTAAATTTTTATAAAAAACACACAGCCTTTTTGGGGAAAAACTCTACGTTGATACTAATAGTACTAAACTAATTGGCTTACAACACATTGAAATAAAATGAGTCTAGGTAACCAGCGGATATTAATAAAATGAAGAAGAAGGTAATAAAATATAGATCAACATTGAATCAAAGAATTGAACTAACAACATGAAAGAAAATAAAGCTTGAGACATACTCAAAAAAATTACCTGGATGTAAGGATAAGTGTTGGCAGCTGCATTATTACCAATGAGCATTGAATCACACTGTGAAGAGTTCCGAGCATTATCTGCCTTTGACTGAACCTGAACAAGCCCCCTATAACAGTTTCTTGAATGTCCAGCAGAAATTCCCTTTGATATAATTCTACTCCTGGTATTCTTCCCCTTATGAATCATCTTTGTCCCTGTATCAGCTTGCTGATAATTATTGGTCAATGCCACTGAGTAGAACTCACCCATTGAATCATCACCCTCTAGCACAACACTTGGGTACTTCCAGGTTATAGCAGACCCAGTCTCCACCTGGGTCCAAGATATCTTGGAACGATCCCCGGCACAAAGACCCCGCTTTGTTACAAAGTTAAAAATTCCTCCCTTACCTTCCTCATCACCAGCATACCAATTCTGCACAGTGGAGTATTTAATCTCTGCACCCTCATGACAATACAATTCTACGACAGCAGCATGAAGCTGGTTGGTATCATATGATGGTGCTGTACACCCCTCTAAATACTCCACAAAACCTCTATCTTCTGCCACTATAAGGGTCCTCTCAAATTGTCCAGTTTCCATTGCATTTATTCGAAAATAAGTTGAAATTTGCATAGGGGACCTAGTATCCTTAGGAATATACACAAAAGACCCATCACTAAACACAGCTGAATTCAGAGCAGCATAGAAATTATCCTCAGCTGGAACAACTTTTCCCAAATATTTCCTAATCAAATCTGGGTATTCCTTAATGGCCTCCGATATGGAACAAAAAATCACTCCAGCCTTCTCTAATGTCTTTCTATGTGTAGTAGCAATCGAAACACTATCAAGAACAGCATCAACAGCAACATTTGCCAACCGATTTTGCTCATTTAATGGAACACCCAGTTTATCAAAGTATTTAATGAGCTCCGGATCAGCCTCACCAAGACTATTCAAAGTTGGTTTCTTTTTAGGTTCAGAATAATAACAAATGTCTTGGAAATCAATAGCAGGGTAACTATTATCCGACCATTTTGGTTCAGTCATTCTACAGAACTTTTTATACGAATTCAATCTGAATTCAAGCATCCAATCGGGTTCATTCTTTCGTGAAGAGATTAATCGAATCGTTTCTTCCGAAAGCCCTTTAGGAATTGTAAACGAATCGATTTCTTGGTTAAAACCCCATTTATAATCTCGTTTGAGGAATTTATGAAGTTGGTCTGAATCACTTGAGCTAGAAGACAAAGACTTACCAGCTAAAGGGCCTGATTCGATGGTCTGCGGCTTGTAATCAACATCAGCTCTTAGCTTGAAGAGTCTTGAATTATGCCTTTTTGATTTCGAAGGCTTTAGGATTACAAGTTTTGGGAAGAACCCTTTTGAGAATATAGGTGTTTCTGCGTGAGAGAAGTGTGAAATTCCGTTAGCTAGAAGAGAAGCCATGGATTTGGTGCAGAGCAAAAGGAGAATCTACGAGGGAGATGAAAACATTTGCTTTTGTGTTCTGTGTTTTGGTGACAAATTTCTGGACATCATTATTAGGTTTTTTTGCTGTCCACATAAAATATCTAAGTATTTAGCGCATGCTTACCACGTGCCCCCATAGGAAAAGTAGATTTGGTAATAATGAGGTTGTTATCTTCTCCTCCTTCTTCTTCATCATTTGTGGGCTTATAAAAACAAGATATTTAATGGAATCATAAATAGATCATGTAAAACATTTGAGTATAAATAATGGGTCCTCTTAATATGTATCTTAAAGGTATATATTAAGTACACAGTTTAAGAGAATGTTTTTTTAAATTATGTGCATATTCTCTTGATTTCTGCATTTAAATCAAATTCAAGGAAATAAACACACAATTCAAAAAAATATTCTCTTAAACTGTGTGCTTAGCATGCGCCCTTAAGGCACATGTTAAGAAATTCCATAAATAATACTACTATTATTATAATCTTTTTAAATATAAATATTAAAAAAAATTGAAATATTGATAATATATATATTATCAAGGGAAGAGCAACGTGAATGTTAATTTTTGAACTCTTAGCTTCTCATATTTTTTATTCTATTTTTTTTTCTTTTCTACTCCCATTATTCATAAATCTCCTAATTTCTCTTGCCCACCAAATAGTGTGTCTACCTTTCTAAATTTGCTCGAATTCAGCCCCTAAGTTTAAAAGACTTCAAATTATACTCTCTAAATTAACTTATATTTTTATTTTATCCTTTAAACTAAATTTAAAATTTTAAAAATAAATTACACACACAATGTCCGAGCTATATTATATAATAAACAAACAAAACTATACTAATCCATTTGGCAAATTATATTATTTATCTCCCTAAAATATCAATTATAAAGCATTCTAACCCAATAGAAAGAACATGTATCTAGTAGTTTTCTATTTATTTATTATTATTTTTTGGAATACCATTTATCTCTTCTCAATTAGACAACTAGTATAATAATAATAGGGAATTGATATTTTCACATGAAAAATTGATATTTCTATAAGACTCTTCTCACATGAATAATAAACGGGATCCATATTCATATAAGTAATAAGTAAGGCTTTATAACAATATCAATTCTCTAATAATAATTAGAAAAAGAAAAAAAAGGCAAAGGGTACAACCATGGAAAAACCAAACACTACCTTAGTAGTAATTCTTTCCTCCACGCTCAATGGTTTGATTGAAGTCCCGAACTCCACATAAAAGCATTTCAACTCCCCAAAACAACAAACAATTTTTCAAATCAATCACTTGATAAAAAGTTAAGAGCACAATGGTTTAGGGTTTTGAAACCACTGATGAGAGTTTGGAAAGAATGGATATTATATCGCAATTGCAAGAACAAGTGAACACAATAGCATCACTTGCCCTCAATACCTTTGGGACATTACAAAGGGATGCTCCTCCAGTTCGTCTCTCTCCTAATTACTCAGAACCTCCTGCCGCTCCTACTCCCACCACCGAAGATACCATTTTTTCCGATCAACCCAAGGTCACGAGCTCTGATCTCGTCAAGGCGGTTAAGCAGGTAAAGAAAGTTTCTTTCTTTTACACCGTCGATTGATTTTTAGAGTTTACCCAGTTAAAGGTTATTCTCTGTAATTGTGGGTCATCTGTAGAATTTGTGAAGTATGTGACATGATACTTGAATTAGGAATTTACCCCGTTAAGATATCGTTCTTTTTAATTATGGGTTGTTCGTATTTTTCCGTCTACAGCTAAGAATGTGATGATTTTTGGTAATTATGTGGTAGGGGAGATTAATGTGATGAACATTATGTATCTGGCCTTGAAAGTTTTAGAGTTAGCTTAGTTCTGGCTTTATAGTAATTAAGATTCAATTGTTTCAAAATAAGTAATAAAAATTATAGGAGGTTGTTAATATAAAAATTATATGGGGTTGTTAATGGCATATAACTACCAGTCTACCATATTGATATTGTAATGGACTGGAATGATTAACCGTAGTACAACAAGCCTGTAAATAAGCCTAACTCTTTGTCTAAGATCTACCAACTTATAGAAGTGAAACTTTTTGAAATATTTGTGATTAATTGGATCGAGTGTGGAGGGATTCCTGTGGAGACTTGCACTAATTTTCATATAGTTTCATTCACTTTCATCTCTTTGGTTCAACTGTGGTCTTGGATTTCTAGATTGTCAAGTCCCTTTCTCTTAATATACGACACGTCTACAAAAAGAATAGGGAGTATGAGCAACATTTGAACTTGGTCCAGTGCTTTTCTTTATAGAGCCCCCAAGAAATCATATGTTATGTTGACCTGCTTTTTGATTGGTCCTCATTACACATGCCAGTTTTCAACTGAGAAATAAAGCTCTAAGTATCAAGACTATGTTACGTGGACATGTATTTCATGAAAGGGTTTTCTGAGGGAAACAAGATCAACTTGGTATAAATTGCTGATCTTTTTGTGAGATCTAATTAGTCATAAATTAGAAGGGGCCAATAATCATGTGTACGAATGGCTGATCTTTTTACAAAGATATAATAGAATTTCAATCCCTGTTTATAATTGGTTTTATGTCTTCTCTTAATGCTGTGTGCGACAGTTCACTAGCTCAAACAATTACAACAGTTTCTTTCACAAATTACAGCAACTTGTTAACTCTTTTGGTGTGGTAGCTCGTGTTAAAAGGAGTTAGTAACAAATTCAAGTTTCTTGGCCCCTCGCTAGGCCACTTCACGTTTATTTTAATTTACAGAAGATCCATGTCTATAGTAACACAGCTTTTACTTGCTTTAACAGGCTTAGAATGTCTTTACTTAAGCTGGATTTTACTTTTTCTGAGCCTAAATGGCTAAATGGAGATTGTGCTCAGCTCTATCAGGTTGTTAAATGAAGCCAAAACAATTTCATATAAACTGATCTCAAGCTAATCTTGAGCAGTTTAATTTATCCTATAGCTTACCCGGACTTAAGGTGCTACATATTCTTTGATCTTCTCAGTTTGACCCTTTTTATATGCTAGTTGTTTGGCTAGTATAGTTTTTGTTTCCTTCTCCCAAAAGAGAAAAACAAATCTGGTTTTGATTGTTTATATCAAAGACTAAATGCTTTTGAATGAACATATTGTGTCTGTTTAGGCCGTTAGGGATCAACTCATTTGAGACGTGGGTGCTCATGAGCAGAATATCTATCGTCAAATATATCTGAAGTAAAACTATACCTAATAGCCATGGAAAGATTATGTTTGTAGGCATTGCACGAGTTAGCTGACCTCCTATCCATAACACCACCATTAAATCCCTGTAAATGTGGGCTTTGGTTGAGCTAGGTCTCCTTATTAACTACTGCATACTATATTTACCTGTCAACTTAATTAGTTTCTCATATGTACCTTTACAGTTTGATGCTTTGGTTACTGTACTTCCTTTGTCTGAGGGAGGTGAAGAAGTTCAACTAAAAAGGATTGCAGAACTACAGGTGTGACAGCCACCACAAAGATTCATTTTTTATTTATTACTATTATTAT
This sequence comes from Panax stipuleanatus, assembly GCA_020205555.1. Lineage (NCBI taxonomy): Eukaryota > Viridiplantae > Streptophyta > Magnoliopsida > Apiales > Araliaceae > Panax > Panax stipuleanatus. Next base: position 293,460 of record JAINUT010001328.1, on the reverse strand, counting down.
TATTATTGAAAAACTGGGGGTTTTGGGGTGTGTGTGTGTGTGTGTGTGTGTGTGTGTGTTTTTGGGGGGGGGGGGGGTTAAGCTATAGGCCTGAGGTTGAGTAATACATTTTCATTTGAGAGAGCTTATGGCGCAGGCTGAAAATGATGCCGTAACTTCAAAAGCAATTAGAGGCTGCAGGTAAAATTATTTTCTATATTTTGTAATACTAGCTTTCTTACCTGTGGAAGGCACTGGTGTTGTGCTTTGAGTGAAAGATTCTAATTCACTATTTTTTTTTGATTATTGGGTTTTGTTTTTGAGTTGCAAACAATAGGTTTTAATAAGGTGGGTTATTTTTTTGCTAGTCTAAATTTTTAATAGATCCGTGATTTGTTCACGTATAGGTACATATATATATATATATATATATATATATATATATATATATATATACACACACACACATTTGATATCTTTGCAATTCCATACCTTGAAATAAATATTTGAGATTAAAAGTTTTGATGTGTATTGAAATTGTTGAGCCCAGAAGAGATAATTTATTGATAAGACCTCGTCATTTATTTTAGTATGTCTAGATTTCTATTGAACTTCTAGGTGTTAGACATGTTTGTCTAGACAACTTTCATATTAGATGTGGTAGTTTATTCATGCGTCTTTTATTAAGCACTTTTGCATACGTTGTAGTACCATCCACATTTATCTATAACTTCTACAACAGATACTTCACATAATTACATGTATATTTCAATATATAAACTGAACATGGTATGGTGTGTCATCTAATTTACAACATCTTGTTATTGTCAATTTTATCTCCCTGATTACATTATTTTTAATAATCTTCAACTTACATTTTTTTCTTCTTAAATTATGCCGGATAGGATCTCATAAAGGGTCTTCTGATTTGCACTATTGTGTTTTTCTAAATTTTGGGGTTGAGATTCTATCCTTGATCTATTTGTGAGTTGATTGTCATTTAGTTTTTCACGTAGGCTAAACTTTGTTGCTGAGTACTTAGCACACGAGTGCACCTACTAAGTTCATTTTTCCTATATAATTTTACATTCTAATGTTGCTTCTCTGAGCTCGTTCTCTTTTTAGTAGACAAAGATGCATTTTGCTTGGGAGCAATTTATAAGATCATCATTTAAAAATAAAGGTGCCAAAAAAAGGTTCATTGTCATTTTCAAAAATATTACACGAGCAAGCAAGAATCATCATTGTCAATCAGTTACAATTCTACAATTCATGTGGCTTGCATCAAGGAGATTACAAACTCCATAAATTAGAAACTTACCTTCATTGGAGGTTGGATAATGACTTTCAGTTTCTTCGATCAATCCACTTTGCTGAAATAGTGTTTGGATGCCTTCATCCAATAGTGTGTACTTCCAAAAATCTTTACATGTTTTGGAATTGTCTGCAATTTAATTTACCTAGTTCCATTGTTATTATCTCCTCCGGGGTACTACTATAACAAAGTTGTTTTCCTTCCTTCTGGTGTGTATGATTATAAAAGTTATACTTGTAGGAATAATTGTGATTATTGTTTTGAATACATGTATGAATAGGGACGGTTCCCATTATTAACTTGAATTTATTGTAATGAATTGCAATGAATAAAGTTTATTACTCAAATTGATTATCCAAGTAGGAATAGGAAAAGTTTCTAATAATTTTTCACAACTCAGCCCGGTTAACTCGGACGAAACTCGGTACCAAAATTGGCAAGGACCAAATTTGAATGAGCTTTTTGATTCTTGAGTAGATAGATTAGACATACTGCACAGTTCTTTTCTAGTTTCCTTTTTATGTTGTGTAATCTATAGTTGCCATGTGTGGGTCTCTCCCCACAATAGATCAAGATGAAAACACTTTCAAAATATTGACACCCTAAAGCAAGCTATTTAAATATACCTGGCAGATTTTGTGCGTGTGTGGGTCAGTGGGTGTGTTTTTTTTGGTGGTGGTGGGGGGCAGTAAGAACTTCTTGAGCATCTTTATAGTTGTTTCATCATTCATGGGCATCTTCACTTGGTTTGCTTGTTTAGGGGTCTGTTTACTTTCACAAGCATTGTTTGTTTTCGAGAAATAGATCAGTGCATAGCTTGGTCCCGCCCATGATGCCAGTCCCATTTCTTGATCTCTCTTACACAGGCGCACGTGCACACAAAGATGTACAGATCTTTATGTGTACATGCTATGCTGTATGTCCAAAAATAAATAAATTTGTTTACATGCTTTTGCTGGACCATAACAATTAATTGTTCCTGGTGGCATCAGAAAATGAACAGAAACAGGTGCAGGAGCTGTTCAGCCAAGCAGTAGATAACAGCCTGAACTTGAAGAAACCAGATTGAAGCAAAAATGGGCAGCATCATTTTGCACTTTCTAGTCTGATTTAAAGGGTTTGTGCTGTTGTGTCATCAAGCAATCTCTTTATTTTCTCTTTTAAGGAAAAAATAAAATAGCAAATCTATCTTGATATTGTCCCGACTTGTTGAGATACCTGTAGCAAGTCTTATATGACTAGACTGGTGATTTTTGTTGCAACATGCAACATTTTATTTCCTTCAAGTCAATTTTAGTGTCAGTGAATTTTGCCATTTTCCCACCTTAAAAACTGTTTTGTCCGTCGGAATTTGGCAAAACATCAATATATAGAACAATACAAGTATATTAATTTGACAACCCTCTTCACCGTCTGAGAGGGGGAGACAGACCATGGTTTCAAAAATTAATTTCAGCCTAACGGGACAACACAACAGCATAAAAAATTAAGAGGTACAAATAAGTCATTACCGTTAATAGGAAAGGATTTAAAATCATTCAAACTGAAACCCAATTATGCCAATTAAAGGTAACATAAACCTTGAACAAGGTAATTCATAGGGAAGAGAAAAGAGAGGTGAGAGGAGCGGGCATAGCCAGAAGAGACATAAAAATAGGAAATACTAGAACTGAAGAACTAGGGAAAGTTCTACTACTACAATGCAGAAAAACCAAAAGCTTTGAATGAGCTTTTTGTTGAGAAATCTGCACATCTGGATGACTCTTGCAATGCCACGGACCAGTAAATAAATACTCTTGCAATGCCACAGACCACCAAATCACTGCACAGCATAAAATATAATGCCCTTGTTACATCATATTTTTAACCAAATGCAAATTAATAAAACACTAGTTTTAAGTTTAAAGAAAACCAGATCCTACTTCAATCCATAGAGTCGATAAATTACTCTTAACATGCAAGCTTTGGAAATATATTATTAAACAAAATAAAAATATAGTCGCTTCGCATATTGAGAAACTTCAGTCTTTCGACAAACCAAGCAAATGATACAAGATTAAGCAGGGGAGTAAATTTAATATCCTACCTGTGGTTGTTGCGGCTGCTGGTTTTGGGGATAATTTCCATAACCAGGATAGCCTCCATAGTAAATATTAGGATCTTGGGCAGGAGGATGAGGGGCATATCCATAAGTTTCATATCCCTGTCCATATCCATAATACCCGCCGCCACCACTCCACTGGTTTGGATCCACCTGAGACTGAACGAATTCAATATCTGTTAGATCCCGAAGCAAAACAAAATGACATAATTAACACAATTTATTGAATTTTCAATTAATATCACAACCTGTTTGTTTGAAGGACTACGGCCCCACGAAAGTCGAACATTTTGTCCACCCAATTGAGTTCCATTCAACATACGCAAAGCTTCCTCAGCACTAGTTCTGTCATTGCATAATCAAGAAATAAAATAGAGCTTTACAATATTAGATACCTAATTGGTGTTCTCAATTAAGAAAAATGATGCATAAGTTCACTGTACCTGTCAGCAAACTGAACAAACCCGCATCGCTTGCCTACTGGTATTTTCACATGAACCAACTGCCCATATGGGCTGAAAACTTGCTTCAGATGTTCATCAGTTACATTCGAATCCAAACCACCAACAAAAATCTGAAGCAAAAAGTTGTTCGACTTGTGAGCACAAGTAAGCAATAATAACTTCGAGTCCAAATTTAAGACAAAATACTAACAGTTGTATTATTTGGATCATCCTCACTTTGAGTTCCTTGAGTATTATGATACGGAGCTGCATATGAGAAAAGGTACAGGTGAAGGGAAAAGGAATTGACAGCAAAGTAATTATGAATCCAGTTAAATACAAAATTATCAATACATGAAGAGAAAACCCTGCTAGAAATTTCAGTAGTACACGATAGAAAAGAAATACAAACATTATAAGGACTAGGCTCCCCCTTCGCCTTCTAGGACAGCCTAGTGCTTTTTAGAACACGGGGTGATTTCAAAATCAACCAAACGAAAAATTTGTACCCCTGGTTACTCATGTTTCCCTCTCACCCAAATTCAATCAAGGCAAGGCTTCTCTTGCTATCAATTGAAACTAGGATTACTTTGATGTCATAATGTAATAGTATCATTTACAGGGCAAAATATGGGTATGCAGATTAAAAACACAAAATACACAAAGCAAAAGACAAAAAGGTCCTGGAACTAAATAACAAATACTTTATTAAAAATAGAAAGCATATGAATCTAGAACATAACACAAATTCTTTTAAGAATTTTGCTGCATATAGGCTCCAAAAAAAATACACAGCAGGATGACCTGCCAAATCTCCCGGTTGAATTAAAAAATAACAGAGGTTGACATACTGATATATATGATATAGTGAATCATTATTAAAAGAAACATCTCCATAAATATACTGACATTGGCAAGAAAATATACAAAAAAAGAACAAGTACAAACTGAACTATTTGAACCACCAACACATAGAACTAATTTCATGGTAACAAGTATAACTGTAACATGCATGCTTCATGCAGTTTCAAGCAACTGGATTAAAGTGGACGTGTTTTGAGACTGGCTTATTCTGTCAGAATTAAGTCTGTAACATACATGAGAAACAAATCTTGGATAAGGAACAAAAGGGGGAAAAGATCAAACTAAAACGTAAACAACTTAAAGGAAGTTTTAAACTGGGAATCCATTTACACCAAAATTGTAAATGGATTTCTGACTCATAGAAAAAGAATAAAGAGGAACAACTTGAATGATTAAAATAATTTAACTAGACCAACAGCTAAACTTCAAACGGAACTGGGTAGAAAATTGTAAAATTGTAGCATACCTAATGCCACAAGGTAACTAATATAAAGGACAAGGACAAATTAATGACGTTAAATGGAACTGACCTAGGCAAGGCCACGCACTAAAGGATAACCATTTCAGCTGGAATCAGTACCAGGCCCTATGTGATAGAGCCTCCTCAAGCCCTGCTTTGAGACAATAGGATTTCTATAAGATTTTGCAAGCTTATTTAATATTTGAAGAGAACTAATGCCTAAAGTTCTTCAAAGTACAGGAAGGAAATGACTTGTAAGTTGTCGCGTATTCTTCAAGAAAAGTATAACTGATAGAAAATGGACTTAATAACACTGTTAAGCATTCTCCAACAGAAAATATTCAAAAGAAGTAACTACCCATTTACCATTCAAAACTGCCAAATTCAGGAAACAAAGACGAGGATAACAAAAAAACACCAAAGCTCAAGATCGGCAAACAAGTAACAATACTCTAAAAAAGTACTTTAAAATACAGATATATTTAAAAAATTGACAGTATACCTTTTGGGTATTGCTGACTACCCACGCTCTTCTTGTTAGCTGCTGGGCCAATACGCATGGGCCTGGTTGAGCATAATTTACCATTCATCTCAGTCATAGCATGTAACTGTTCGCTTTCATCTCCGAACTTAACAAAACCATAACCTTTCGGGCGATTAGTGTCCCTATCAGTTACAACCTTCGCACCTTTAACTGAGGGATAGTGTGTCCTAAACGTCTCTTGGAGCATATAGTCTGTAACATCACCTGCCAAGTCCCCCACAAATATGGTATAGTCAGGAACGTCATCTGGACGCTTTTCACCTACCCCAAAAGATGCCCAATTTAGTCTAAAATTCTGCTCAACATTTGGCATCAGCGTGCCATTATACATCTGTAAATGTCTTTCTGCGGCAGAGCGATTAACAAACTCGATGAAGCCATAGCCGTCTGATTGACCAGTTGACTTATTACGGATAACTTTCGCAGAAACAACCTGCACAGAAAGAGACTTCCAATTGTTAGAAAACACTTACTACCCCACCACCCACCAATGGTGAAAAGGAACTCCCCTAGTAAAGAGGGAACGAGAGAAGCAGAGAAAGGTAGAACCTTCTCCTACAACTTTTACATAAATGGTATTACAAATCTGACATTCCACCTTTAGGGCATAAATACCTAAGCAATGACTTGGCTATACTAAAAACATTCGGGGATAATGTTATAGAACTTCATTCAAATTTTGAATAGACTCGCAATAAATGGAACTACAGAAAGAACTCAGGATCCAACTTATGTAAATTATAGATGCACATATCTGTGTGTGTGTGTATATATAAAAACTCTAAAACTTCCCTCTTATTAGTCAAAATTTTAAAATACTACGAATTCCGAGCCACAAACCATAACACTTTCAGTCTCATACATCCCCACGCCATTGTTCAAATAAGTCGTTATCCTGTCATTGAAATGTCTTATTATTTTCTCCTTGTTTCTAAATTCCTTTCGTATTTAACCCTTTACTGAAAAATTACAGAAAAATATGTCTTTTAATCAGCAACCTACAAACATTGGGTAGACGTGTAGACCCGGTATACCATCACAATTCACAGGGATTGAAGTACTTGCAAGCCTTTCAATCTGAAGAATAAGATCCAAATTACAGTATCTTATTTTATTCTAATAATAATTTAACAACCAAAAATTGCCGTTTTGATACACAAACCACACCAAAAATAAGTTTACCAAACTACATATATATAAATTGGGGAACGAAATCGATACCTCGCCAGATTGAGCGAAAGAGCCCAAAAGAAAATTCTCATCCATCCAATACTGGAGATCTCCAATCCAAAGTGTGCGGATCTCGTCTGCGCTTGCTGGCTGGGCAGTGGCAGCTACAGTATACTGTGGCTGTTGGTGTTGCTGCTGCAACTGAGGTGGGGTGGCAGCCTGAGGCGGTTGTTGCTGGTGATAATACATCGGCGGCTGATGCTGGAATTGTGATTGCTGAGGAGCTTGTTGTTGATATTGAGATGGCTGTTGTTGTTGTTGCTGATGTTGAAACCATTGCTGATGTTGCTGGTATTGAGAAGGATCCATTGGAGGCTGGACAGCTGATGGCGCAGGTTGCATCATTTGTCCAAACCCTAGAATTTGGAAGAGAGAGAAGAGAGTGGCGCAAAATTATGTTATGCCACTACTCGCTAGCGAGATGAGATATATGGGCGAGAAGAGAGATTTTATCTTACAATAATGCCCTCCAGGCTTCCTACAACCTCATCTTCGAATTGGACTCGTTTATCCATTCAGACGAACCTATCCAACCTTCTAGACTCAAATGTAATTGGGCCCAGGACCAAATCTAAGTAGTAAATGGGCCTCCATCCGAGCCATTTTCATGATCCTTCACAGTAAAATTCGGAACTTGGGGACTCGGAGGACTTCATTTTGACAGCCGACGACAATAAACTACATGTTTTTCTCTCCAAGTAGATCTTGAATCAGTGTCTTATCTTCCATTTCACAATCGACCCTCAAAAAGTTCACCAAATTTCTATAAGCTGGTATGGACTTTTGATCTCATATTCATATATATATATATATATATATATATATATATTGTAGATACTTTAGGCACATATGTGATATTTGGTTCAGTGTTAGAAGCTTAAATCTTTTATTTCTTGTACTATAATTGGAGAACACACATTCTAGTATCCTAATTGTTACATTGTCAGCTTGTTAGTTTTAGAACAATGGATCAAAGATAGGAAGAACGAAGCAACTTGGAAGTTCAAATCTTTTTTATAATTTGGTACCGTCAGTTAATTACAGCATTGTCTTGCTGTTACTTTATTCTGTTCTAGAGTTTAGTGGGTTTGAAAGGATTTAGTTAGATCTGTATTGGGGGTGCAGTTATATGGATATGCATTTGAAGAATTTATTTTCAAGATTCCAAGAACAATTTGGGGCTGGTCCAGGACTTGGTCCTGGAGCAGGAACTTGTCTTATGAAGGTGGAAAGTGTCACCCCTTCAGTTATTAAGTCGCTTTATAGGGCTGCTGCGGCTCTGTATAGGACTGATCCGTGGAAGCGGTTACGTCCGGGGCATCTTTTTGGTGTAAGGGTAGGAAAGGATTCGGATTGGTCCGGAAAGAAGCAGCCATTTCCGTGTGCTCAATTTATTGGTGGGGACGGTGGGGATTTGGGGTTTCATTTGTTTAGGTCAGAAAGTGATGCAATGAAGATGATGGGTTCAAGAGAGACTATTCGGGTTCCGAATGTTGAGCTTTTGAGGGTGACGTATGAGACGGAGTCTTTGATGTTACCTTCTCATAGAAGAATGATCAAGTCATTGGTGTTGGAAGTTTCAGGTGATGATCGATTTCCTGTTATTGATGTTGCTCGTTGCACATCAACTGGTGGCCTTCAGTTTAGAAATCCCACCTTTGAGGAGCTAAAGTTTGTGTTTGTGGTCATGAAAGCCATTTCTTTGGTCCACCCATTACTTCAGCAAGATTATGATTCTGGTCCGAAGTGGTCGAGATCTATTTATTTTGGACCATTTATTGAAACAGTTGATGTCCAGTGGCCTCCAGAAATGGCCAAGGGTAATGATCTTGTTGCAGTTACGGTTTCACATCCACCTGGTCAGGGATATGACGAAAGGGCAAGCTCAACGGCTAACTCAACACCTACCAAGTATGTGGAACCACCAGAGGAAGAGACTTTTGTGGATACAAAAGCGAACTTGACAGGTATTTTGAGACAGTGTGCAGTCTGCAACAAAGAGGTTCATGGAGAACAGTCGGTTTGTTGTGCCCGGTGTCGTGCTGTGGTGTATTGTGGGGCTCTCTGCCAGAAGCAGCACTGGAAGGAAACACATAAAAGCATGTGTGGTCTCTACAAGGCCATGATGGAAAGAGAAGAAGAGCTGGCAATGAAAATATTTGTTTTCCCATGTTCTGCCGAACAACCATGTAAATGGCTCGAATCATTGGGTATCCACCAAAAGGGCATGTGGAGAAGAAAGTGTGTTTGTTACTCCCATTTCCCTTATGGTCTACTTCCTGTTAAAGGTGGCCTCCGGGATTCATGGGGTGCTTTGGATGATGACGAATATCCTCGTGACTCGCCTTTTCAGAATCATTTAAGTGATGGGATGTCTAGCCCAATCCTTCTCTCTTGTTGGTCAGAGTACTACAACCTCCGGTCACTCCCCTTGTCAAGTCCTGTTGCTGACATTCTCTCCCATCCCTTCACGGTGTATTACATTTTGACAGCACTAAATATCAATTCGAAGAACCTATTACTCCAGGGGAAAGAGGTAATTGTTCACTTCCTTGGGCCTGAAGCAGAGTTGGATTGGATTCCTGCATTTGCTGAGATTAGTCATATACTCAATGGGATGGGCAGTATACATATGGTAATGGTTGGGCCTGGAGTTCCCACAAATTTGTCTGGGACAACTTCTGGAATAAGCAGCAGAGTGAGGGTGAATCTTGTAAGAGGTCTTTATCAAGAAGAAGCCACCTACCTGCCTCTGCCCCATGTTGTTGTTGCGTTGAATTGTGGATTGGAGAGCTATTCAAGTTGGGCAGGAGCCCTTGAGTTGATAAAATCCATGGGAATTCCTGCCTTCTTCACTGATGAGTGTGAAATTTCATGCTCAAATGCTAAACAAGTTCTTTGGAGTGCTGGACTGCATATAACCCATCCAGTGACTCCAAATCCTTTCCGCTCTCCAGTGAGGAATCACGGGCCTTCGAACAATCTTCCATCATATAACAATGCTTTTGTGCTTGGAGTGAATACCTGAGCTGGGATCCACGAAAGACCTCTTCAGATCTTTACTGCAGGTGACGTGTTTATCACTGTTTAATTCACATTGCTGGGTGATGTCAATGATTTGCTAATGAGAGATTTGAGGAGTAAGTGTTTGCCATTGCGGTAATAGTTATTGAATATTGTCATATTTGTTCTCATTCAGTATGAAAACCTGATTTTCTTGTTTAATCTTTATGTACAAAATAATTGGTAAGCTTCTGCCTGGTGTATCACATTGTATATGGATTTTCTGATGTAAATATACTGCAATGAATTTTGTAATTGTGGAAATGGATGGTCTAGTGACACACAAGTACACATTCACAATTTTATCATGGTGAAAGCCTATTTTGTACCTTTTGATATTTAATACAAAGTTTCGTCATGGAAAAAAAGTACTACTTTTTTGTTGAATTATTTTCTTTTTTCCAAATATAAAGTTTTCTTGTGCAAACCTTAGAATTCAAAAGAAAAAAAAAAGGTCAACAAAAAGTAGTTATTTTTTCAGGACGATGGGAGTACATCTATGTTACACAGACTCTTCAATTTGCCCTAAAGTACCCGTGTCCGACACACCGACACTCGGACAAGGGTATGGGTACTAGACACTTCATTTCAATATAAAAAAATAAGCAAAATTGAGGAGTGCTCCAAAATACCGTGTCCAATCGGATACTACATCCGAGTCCGTGTAGCATAGGAGTACATTTTAAGTTGTATATCCATTCATCCGATACTTTTCTGGTTATGCCACTCGATTTACGGTCGACAAGTTCAATTCACATGTTATCGGAAGAGATTATTCTTTTTCCTTTTATTTTTGGAAATTCAATTATGAGGACAAAAGAGTGTCATACATGGATGCTAATTTATTTATCCTTGATAGACCACTCTGTTCACTTCAGTAAGTTATTCTGCATGTTGATAGAGGGAATTGAGGAGTTAAATATGGATTTTAGGGATTTATAGAAGTTCAGTTGGTGGGGGTAGACATGTCTGGCATAATTCAAGATTATAGTTAATTCAAGACTGGGCAAGAGAAATTGTAATTCCTGGCAATTCTTAGATCAAGGACCGGTGGTTTTTCAGTCCGAATGGTTATTTTTGTGTGTTCATACAAGTTCTGATTTGAGACATAGGTTAAGAATTCAATATGTTACTAGTCCTTCATTTTTCTTTTTCTCAGATCAGGCTTCCTTTGATTGTTAGAAACACTCTTGCCTTCTTCCAAAATCCCCTGTTCCAGTAAGGGGGTATATTTGTCATTGCCTGTTTAAAACTATAAATATCTTAACCAGCACCACACCTTTATGATTTCCTCAAATAGATAGCCATTTTTTTTCTTTAAAGTTCTTGGGATCCAATCATTTACCAATTCCAAGGCCACCACCCAACTTGGCTTATAATTAAAAAGTCAAACCAACTCTCCTTCCTTTCCGTTGATAATCCATTCCCATCTCTTAGCCACCAAAAGATTTCCTTCATCTTCTTCCTAAAAGCAATGGAGTTCTCAACATTTCATCCTTCTTCTTGGCATTCTTTCTTCACCTCTCCTCTTCTCTTTCCCTATCACTTCATCCCTGAAAATTATGTTCATTGGACAGAAACTCCAGAATCACACATTTACTCAGCTGACCTCCCTGGTAAGTGGTAAATCTCTCTCTCTCTCTCTCTCTATATATATGTATATTATGTTGCTATGTTTGTTGTCAGAATTGGATTCATATTGTTTGGCTATTATATATTGTAGGTGTTAAGAAGGAGCATATAAGAGTAGAAGTTGAGGACTCGAAATACCTCATAATTCGAACTTTGGCCATCAATGAATCAACAGAGCCTGCTAGGAGCTTCATGAGAAAGTTCCAACTTCCGGGTATGATCGATGTGAATGGGATCTCTGCTGGGTATGACGATGGAGTCTTGACGGTTACAGTGCCAAGATCCTCTGTTAGAAGAGGATTCTTTATCGAACCTTCAGACATATCGGAAAGGCTTGGGGTTCTAGCAAGAGCTGCTTGAATTATCTGGGTTTTTTTTTTTTTTTTTGGCCTGTTCAACTTCTCAGCTGATCTACTAGGCATTGGTGCCTTATTGGTTGTCCTAAGATTTGAAGATTGTGGTTCTTTTGGATTATTATGTGTACAGAGATTGTTGGAAGCAGCAGTGAAAGTTTAGATATGATTGTTTTTCACTTTTATTGTTCCTAAAACATATTTAAATTTGAGGTAATTATTTATTTGGCCTGGACTCTGGATGCTGTGAAATGTTCGTGTGAATAATTTAGCATCCTTTTCTCTTTTTTTTATAGTTCTTTTAATCTGATATATATTATCCTTGAAGAATAATCCATCCAGAAGACTGTCGGGATATGAATCGTGAATCTTGTAAATGGAAACTAGACATACATAATATCATATTTTTAACCTCCAAATTGACATGATTTTTTTTTTTAATTCTAGGAATGTTATAAACTACCAATATTATTTCATAGTTTTTAATGAATTATTTCAATTTTATGTTTACAAATATCTTATTTTAAATTTTAAAAATCAATAAGAATCTTATAATTTGAAATGAAAAAAAGTTCTACTTCATTGCACAAAAGGAGTTATATTGAAATATTTAATTCTTTTCCCAAAAAAGAGTTTCTTTTTAAAAAATTGATGGTTACAAATTACACAAAGTCTTCATTTCATCACTATGTTACTATTATTAATTTAATTTACATATTTAATAAATTTAAGGGCAAATATGTAATAAAAAATTATTTTAGAAGTTAAGAAATGAGACTGTTTTCATGAAGGGAAAGAGTAAATTATTCTTGGGTGGGTGTCTGATGGTCATATTTTGTAAACTTTTAGAGAAAAAAAGTGACGTCTGGTTCAACAAACTGCAAATTGCCAAATAGTGATATGGACAAATAATTAATAACTTATACTGGTTTTGTGCTGCTGCATTTGTTATCCAATTTTTTCAAAAAAATAAATTTGTTGGACACATTAAAATATGACATTACATTATCATTATAAGACTAGGGGAAGGGGGGGGAGTAGGACTTAAAACTATGGCCGGTTGGCCCCTTGATGGTGCAACTTGTAGCCAACCAACCATTATTTTTTGGATGGTAGACAAGGAACAAGTGGAAACCATTAAAAAGCTGTGGCATGGCATGGCATGGCAAGGCAAGGAACACTAGAAAGAACCCAGGCAGAATGGATTACTACTACTACTGTAACACCCAAAAACAATGATCCGAATATATATATTGACGGTTTCTTAAAATCTCAACAGTTGCATATTCCTCTATAGCCCTGCCCAGCCCAGTACTAATAATATAAATCTCTTTCCCCTTTTGAGCATATAAAAAAACAGACTAACAATGAACAAAGTAAAACAATCTGAAAATGAAGTTTGCTTAACCACGGGTAATCAGTTTCAAGAGCTCCATTCCCACTCTCAATCTTCTCTCTGTATGCTCTCTTCCTACCAAACTCCGCGAATTCCTGCATGTTATTCAAATTTAGTTCATAACCAAAGATAAAATAATACAGTTTGTATACAAACCACACTCAGGAGGATAACATAAATACTAGTTGAATAGTTTCTCCCAACAGAGGTATTACTGTCGGTAATTTTACTCCAAGAAGTATATTTAGAAGGGAGGGAGGGATGGGTGTTGCTTTCGCCATCATCTAACCTTTTCTCATTGCCTGCCCTCCTTTGAAGATCGTCAACAAGGCTTTTTAACCTCTTCAAGAGAACTGGTAACTGATGTAAAGTTTTAAGACCTTTTTGGTTTAAGCATATCTTCTCCAAAAGCTCAGAAGCAATGAAATATCCCTCCTCTTTGTTTCTGAATATTAATACAATGTTAAAAAAGAATATAATGAATCAATTATAAAGATCAACATATTTCGGAGTGTGTCCTTTTACAAACCTTAAGAACTCCCAAAGAATTGTTTGTACAGATCCTCTACTATTGATCAGTACTTCAGTCAAATGTGGATATCGGGCAAGGTTTCTCAAAGTAGAGAGTGAATGTCTTAAAACTTCCTGATCGGGTATGCTTCGGGTGACCGATCGGATCAGCTCAAGAATAGTGTCAATTGCCCCAGCAGCAACAAGTTCCTCACAACATTTCTGTGAGTATCTTGTAGCCGTATCTGTAACACAAATGTGATGTCATTGCTTAAAATACAATTTTAGTCGATAGTAATATATAGAGAAGGTGCAAATTTTTACACTTTATTTCAACTTGCATGCACTTAAAATTAGAAGAAATGAATGGTGCATATTTGACATTTTCTAATGACAAATATCATTTATTTAAAACTCATATTAAAAATTGGAATAAAACTGATTAAAGCTCATAACTCTTTTATTTAGAAGGCATCATGACTAATCATAAAAAAAAACACCTAAATGTGCCAAATAATAATGACCACTGTATTGATCAATAAGCATACATAAACCAGCATAATTTTGTAAGAAGACCTAGAGACCAAACAGCTTATATTAACTCCTCGGTAATCAGTATAAACACTTCCATAGTAGTATTGTTTTTAACAAAAGTTCAAATAACTAAACAAATATGTCCAAAGAGCCTAGTAAAAACTAATTACTCAACCGGACAAAAACAATACCGATGAAACAGAAGTATTTCAATTAATTTCAAAAAGGAATAATGGAACTAAATAGCACAAAATGATTGCTTCCTGAATCCCATTTGATGCAAGTATATCTTACTAATCATCAAAATTACATCAGTGCAAGGATACTGATACTTCAAGATGCTCTTGGATACTTTGTCCAAAAACAAAATTCTTCATTTAGGACGTATTCTTGTTAGTCATTACTTCTTAGTAACTGGTTAAAATGTCGCCAAATGCCAAAAAAACTTTGATGTTTAAGATATAACCAATGTTCTAAAAGGCGTTAGGCGGGAGGCGGGCGGCCAAGGGGGCCTTAGCGCCTAAGGGGGCTAGGCGGAGCCTAGGCAGAATTTTTTATTTTAAGCCAATTTTAATATTTTAACTTACATTTATCCAAACAAAACAATAATATAAAGCAAAACAATCTATAATAAAGATAATAAAAGTATTTACTTAAAGTTCAAACACATATCCATATTGTCAATGTCAAAGTTCAAACACAAACATGCAATTGTTCAAAGTTCAAACATATCTTTAACATATTAGTTTTATTTATAAACAAGATTGCTATTAAATAATAAAATTTAAAATTTCAAGAATTCAAGAATTCATTTCAATATTAAAACTTAAGAAACTAAATATAAATTTAAGAATTATATTAAATAAACTAAATATTACAAATGTATCATCATTTATATAATTTGAAGTTGATACAAGTTCAAAAAATTACAACTATAATAAAATTATCCATTTTAAATTGATCTTGTTAACTTCTTGTTGTAATTTGATAGTCTACAAACTGCATTATGAATATGTTAAATCATTAGAAAAATAAATATATCAAGATCTGGTTTGGGTAATTATTAAAATAAAAAAAATCTCTCCACCTAGGCCCCGCCTAATTTTCTGGAGGGATTTTTTTGCCGCCTTAGGCCTAGGCGAAGCGCCAGAAGAGTCTAGTGCCTAGGCGAGGCGCCAGGAGGGGGCCTAGCGTCTAGGCGTGGCGCCATGGAGGGGCCTAGCGCCTAGGCAGACCTAAGTAGGGATTTTTAGAACACTGGATATAACGATGTAATAAAGACGTGTAATTGTTATAAGAAACAAAAAGAATGTCAGATTAAACAAATGCAAGATAAGGGGAAGTTTGGATTAAAGGAACATGAATGAGAAGCTGAGGGTAATCATCATAAATATGTATTTGTTGTAAATATATAGAAAATCAACACTACATAAATGGTATTCCGAATGTATACATATCCCATTGTTATCGTGCTTCTTATTGTTTCTATAAGCCACTCTGAGTTGCAATCATGTTAATCCATGTGCACAATCTTAAAATTAACTTCATATGTGGAAATAATTCATTGTCAACTGTAAACTACTTAAAAATCAAGACAAAATCCTCACCTAAAGTTTCACATGTATGGAGAATGCCACTGACACTTTTCATAGTCAGTAGTTCTGAAAGTGCTGCTATAAGTCTGTTTAAAATGCGCATGCTATCATCCACATTTGCAGCAGACTTCTGCACTCTCAAGCATAAATCCAGTAGCTGTCCTCTTGAATTTTTCCGTGCACGATAACCTCTCCAGCGTGACTGTCACATTTTCAAGATTCCAGAAATTACGAAAAAATGGAGACACCAAGATCAAATTGGAAAATTAATACACCATGTATTAACAGGGAAAAGAAACTAGAAAATTTTGAGCTAATATATCATACAACCACAACAAGCTCATAAGTTTGCTCCATAAATGAGGGGACCCAATCCCCATACTTGGGCCACATTTATATATCATAATAATAATAATAATAATAATAATAATTATTATTATTATTATTATTATAATATTGAAGGGAATAAAAAAAGTTTGAGAGTTGACATACACTCTACATATGAAGTTTTTAAGATACAAGGGTCAATATCATGATACAAGAGAAATGAATGTTATTTGAATTATCACATGCAAGAACAAAATTCAACCAAACTTTCTTCTAGTCAAGTTGACATGTGAAGAAACAACCATAAAAGAACTGCAAACAGCAATGGAGGAGTGTAGAACCAGAAGGTAGAGCAAAAGCACAGCATAGCCCTGCCAGCCCAGCAACATTCAACATGAAGAGAGAGAGAAAATGATTAAGAAAATTTCCTGCTACTGAGATGGAAGGTGTTTGTACAAGGTACTATATTCATGTAAGGAACTAAATGGCATAACAGTGCAATAGTTGCTCATAAGACTCATGAGCATGAGGGGGAGATGACGATAGGTGTTCCTAAACTAGTAAACTGTAGCTAACATTAAGATATTAGCGAAGGAAGAAGAGAACGGTATGCATTGGTTGTGAACTCTCACCAATCCAAACTTGAAAAAGTTCTTAGAAATAATACTAACATGAATTTTCTATCAAATGACTGTCTGCCTCATATTCAGTATCACTGCAGAAGAACAGCTTAGGTATGCAATGCTAAAAATAATAATAGCTTACTTGGATGACAACAATACACTGCCTCTTATTGGTAGCTCGTCGCCTAACAATCCACCCACGAACATGAGCCTGAATAACAACGACCGACTTTATTCTTGCTTTTAGCAATAAAATATTCCTCCACCATGTTTGCAATTTCAGAACAGAACATAGAACTATCTTCAGTTCAAGACTCTGGAAGCAATCCCTATTGTCCTTAATTACGTAACCAATAGTCGGAGCTTCATGAAGGTAAGAAGCCCCTGCATCAAGACAACAGCAGATTAATTGTCGTTAGTTAAACAAACAAGAAAAAAATACCATAAATCAAAAAATCAAAAAAATTGCAAGAGAAGTTACCTAAAAGCCTCTTCCGAGTAATCCATCCCCTGACAAAACTTTGGATTTCTATAGCAGCAGAAATCCTATGAGAATGGCAAAGCTCTTTCCGGGTCAACCAACCACGCCAATGGCTCTGAACTCAACATACAACAATAGTACAGCTGTTATTACTTTTCAGAAATTATTTCATCCAATGAAATCAAATCACAGTATGGTAATATAAGTCAGTAATTCAAATTTCATCCAAGACTTGATTGGCCATATCAAAGACAGGTATTGTGGGCAGTAGCAAAAATAACAAGAAATGAAGCAGAAACTATACGAGTTATATATTTATATCACATGCAAAACTAAATTCAACCAAACTTTCTTCAAGTCAAGCAGACATGAGAATGAAACAACCATAAAAGAAGTACAAACAACAATGGATAAAGGATGTGATAGCACCTGAAGCCAGAAAGACAGAAGTAGAGCAAGAAAAACCAGAGAGACCTAAAGATGTGGCTTAGCCTTGCCAGCCCAACAGCAATAAACATGCAAAAGTAGATTAAGAAAATTCCTTGATACTTGATAGTGAGATGCAAGTAGGTTGAGCAACTTATTATGTTCATGTAAGACACTAAAGGAATAACAAAACAGCTGGTCATAACATTTTTCAACCAGGAGAGAGTTTGGGGGAATGAGATTTAAAGGGTGTTGCTAAACTGTAGTTAATATTAGGATAACTATAAGGGTTTAGTAAAAGAAGAAGAGAACGGTATGATAGATTGCTAACTCTCACCAATCCAAACTCACAAAAGTTTTTAGAAATAAGACTAGCAACATGAATATTCTAACAAAATTATTCACTGCAGAAAACAGATTATTAGTAGCAAAGCTAAAAATAATACTAGCTTACTTGGATCAACACAATACACCGTCTCTTTTTGGTAGCTCCTTTCCTTACAATCCATCCTCGAACATGAGCCTGAATAACAACTACAGACTTCATTCTTGCTTTAAGAAATAAAATATCCCTCCACCATGTTTGCAATTTCAGAACAGAACATAACACTATCTTCAGTTCAAGACTATGGAAGCAACCCCTTTGGGTCTTACTAACACAACCAACAGTCGCAGCTTCACGAAGGGAAGAAGCCCCTGCGTCAAGTTAACAGGATCATTTGTTGTTAATAAAAAAAACATGAATACTAAGTTACCTGAAAATTGCAAGATAAGTTACCTAAAAGACGCTTTCGAGCAATCGATCCCCTGATAATCCTTTGGATTTCTATAGCAACAACAATCCTACGAGAATGGGAAAGTTCCTTCCGCGTCAACCAGCCACGCCAATGGCTCTGCATTCAACATAAAAAGCATAGTACAGCTGTTATTAACATTCCAAAAATTCCATTCTTACGAGCAATTTAAAAGTTCATCTAAAGAAATCAAATTACAATATGGTAATTGGGCCTGTAATTCAAATTTTTTCTAAGACTTGACTGATCATGTTAAAGATAAGATTGCTGGTAGAAGCCAAAAGAAAGAGTTAAAAAAAGACACTATTAGTTTATTTTTATGTAGTTACTCAGTTTTGACTCAAAGATAAAGATGTTAAAAAGTTCAACTACAATCAATTGTGACACTTACATTTCATTTATGGGTGTTAGGTTAGCATAGAAGCCCGAGAATAATTAAAGTTATCGTGAATATGGCTAGGCATAAATTATAATAGTAATAATAGTGCCATAAGGCCATTTTTTAACAAATGTTTTCTTTAAAATCCATACATAAATATTCATGTGTGGAAACAGAAATGAAAACTGGGGAATTCAAAGCCTGGAGGGTGCAAGTACAGGCTTCTTTTTCTCCTTTTTTCCCATAATGGGGGGAGGAGACAGATGAGAAGAAGAGAAAACAATTAGAGAATAACTTACAAAACCATGAAATGATACTATAGATAATACAAATGACAAATTTGAAAATCGTTACTTTTTGAAGATAGTTAAAGAAGTATCAAACCGATGAAAAAATAACATAAACCGAAAAATCAAAGCTATATTCAGCTTTTATAAATGTTCCTATAGTAACTAAATATATGGTTATCCCAAAAATGGGCAAATAGAAAGATAGGAGGCGAAAGGGGGGAAAAGTATTAAGAAAGAAACAACGGAACATGCTTGAAATAGCTCAAATCCTTCAACAATGAAATAGTATCATGGTGTAGAGATTTAAAAACAATCTTACTTGAATCATAAGGATCATACACCTATGTCTACAAGCTTCCCTCCGAGCAATCCATTCACGGACATAAGACTGGATAATCGTTGCTGATCTAGTTGCAATTTTGTACTGTTGAAAATCCCTCCAACATTTTATACACTTAAACATGCTTTGAATTTTTATTACTGCATGCTTCTGATTCACAAAAGCCTTTCTCAGCAACCAACTACGGTAATAAGTCTGAATTTTAGTTGCAGCTGAATGCTGACGACGAACAGAGCTGCATAAAATAAAACTTCTCCAACCAAGTTGAATTCTTGATGCTGCTTTCTTTTGAAGACAATTCACTTCATTTTCATCGCAAGCAATTAAAGCTTTCTCACTTGGAGTGTTGGTGCTCAGTTTCCCAGTTGAAAAACATTCCAATGTAGGAGGAACTGGATTTAAATCACACTTCTTGTTCCTTTCAGCCATCTCTCTCCACCAAGCCATAATGGCCTTGAAATCTCTGGTCGTGTCTACATGAATGGGGAAACAGTAAAGGAAGAAGTCGATGTGCATCCAAAACATGCATAGAACTATTATATAAAGAAATTGTAGGGAAAAAAGAAAATTTATTAATTTCATCGCAAGACTATCCACTTGTGAAAAGGGGAGAAAGATGAAAGCAATGCAACAAAATCTGCAGCCATAGCTAGCAGTATGTCTCATAAATGTGAAGGGAAGGGAATCTCTTTCAGAGAATTGAATATTTGAATTCCACTATCCAAGGATCTGCCTTTAGCAAATTCATGAGTATATATTTTATTAGATACATTAACCCTATCTATCAAATTGCAAGAAAAAATACTTTATCTTTTGTTGTTTTGTTTATTATTTTATTTCTATTTTATATTTTTACATACATGTACGAATTAATGTATGTTTAAATATTATTATTTTGAATATAAATAAGTGTTAATAAACAAAGCTCGTGCCTCACACTGGCTGTTACACTAGTTTGAGTAAAGATCTGTTTTACAAAATTAAGAAATGTAACACTCAGATAAATGGAAATTTTATTACTCTATAAACTTCAAAATCAATATCAATAAAGTATAAACTTTTAAACCAAACCAAAACAGAA
Source organism: Panax stipuleanatus (assembly GCA_020205555.1). Lineage (NCBI taxonomy): Eukaryota > Viridiplantae > Streptophyta > Magnoliopsida > Apiales > Araliaceae > Panax > Panax stipuleanatus. The sequence goes on along the minus strand of JAINUT010001328.1, from coordinate 272,700 downwards.
GTGTACAAGAATAAATCTCAGTAAACATATTATAAAAATGCTTACCACTGTTTCCATTTTCTACTGCCTCAGATAGCACAACCCTCCTTTACAAATTATATGTACTTAACATTTCCATATGTTGTAAACGATATTTTTATATGAACAATTTCTATATTGTTCATTTTACTTAACCACATAAATATTTTGAACAAATATTATTATTTTCAATATAAATATGTGATAATAAACAAAGCCCGTGTCTCGCACGGGCCATTACACTAGTTTGAGTAAAGATCTGTTTTACAAAATTAAGAAATATAACACTTAGATAAATGGAAATTTTATTACTCTATAACCTTCAAAATCAATATCAATAAAGTATGTATAAACATTTAAACCCAACCAAAACAAAAGTGTACGAGAGTAAATCTCAGTAAACATATTATAAAAATGCTTACCACTGTTTCCATTTTCTACTTGATTTTCTACTGCCTCAGATAGCACAAACCCTCCTTTACTGCAATGTTTCCTCTCTGGGCTTTGACGATTATAACCCAAGAATTTATGATAATTCAACTGGTCCTGGTAAGATGAGAGTAGATTGCAATGTTTCTCGTGTTTGGCATTAACAAGATTCAAGTATTACTTAAGATGATTGAACATTACCATATTTTTTTTAACAATCAGCTGAAATGATAGAAACACCAACAGGATAATAACACTCTGATCATTACAAGCACCATTATGTTCAAGTAGATCGCTGACTTGAATAACCTATCAAGAGACTGTTAGTCCAACACATGAATATAAAAAATGTGAATCTTCCTTCGAACAAGACAGCCTCATAGAAACAAGTATTCAACAAAACCAATGTGATTGCTTCCCATATATTACAGTTCTTGGTGAGGATGGACATTAATGATTCTGTACAATTTTTTGAGAAATTATCTTACATTCCAAAATTACAAAAATCATTTTTGCCAAAAAAAAAGTAGAACATCTTTCAGCCAAAATTTACATGCAAACAGATTACTTATTGAGTTCAAGTTTAATACCAAACAAATTCTTCTTTTCCCATAATTATAACGATGCATTGGGAAAATGTGTGTTATGCTAAGAATAACTTCTTTTCTTGATGAAAAATGATAAATAAATGTTATGAAAATTATAGAACTCTAGCTATTCTAGGAATTCCCAATAATTGCACTTGTCAATATCACTTTGAACATAGCTATATGTGTCCCAACCAAAATCACACAATATAATACAGATGATTCTTTAGTCTTCAGGCCATACATATATGCAATATTGCAATATGTTGCAACATAATAACTATAGGAAATTGATATTTCCACATGACTTTGATATTTCCACATGAAAACCGTCGCTATAGATGTATAGCTATACATCTATAGTGACGGTTTTCATATGGAAATATCAAAAAGTCATGTGAAAATTTACAGAACTTTCTCATTTTTTTGGATAAGTAGACTTTGTCATATATTATAAATTTATAAATAACAACAATAATAGCCCATGCACATATCATTAGAAATCAGCATTAGAAAATTTCTAGCATTACTCTGATCTTTTCAGCATGCATTTTCTCCTAAATGTCTTTTTTTCATATATCCATGGCTTTGATGCATTTCCATTATTATTTTTTAAAAATAATAATGTTGTCAGTTTCTGTGACAACATTATTATTTTTTCATATATATTTTTTAAGTAGTGTAATCAAGTACTTAATACCTCCGGAAACATTCCCAATAATGTTGTCAGTTTCTGTGACAATAAAAAGTTGTGCACTGCATCTGTATAGTTTGTTGCTGACATGATTGACATTTCTCCAATTTTTCCATTAGGATCCTGTAGTTTACAGTATACAATATTAAACTGCCCGATTTGAAGAACTGTAAAAGTAGGAAATAAGGATGACTAGTTATGATACACTCCACTACTAACCTTGTAAGAATAGGAAGAACGATTATCCTTGCGAAAGTAATAATCTAGCAAGCACCACATGGCTCTTCCATCAACCATTGAAGCAAAATTGTCGACCTTGCAATCATAACTTTCACATATTGCCTGCATAAGAAAAAAATGTCACGCAGGAATAAAAAAAAAGGGCATTTAAATGCAGTCAACATTTTTGTCTCCAAGTAAAATTTATCAGATAGCAATATAACCTGGATCCAGTGCAGAAGCATGTCCAGTGGAGTACAAGTGTTTGAATGTTCCTGCTAATTACCAGAGATAAGGATCGTAAATAGATTTGAAGACCTTCAGAGAATATGTAAAGAATCAATAAGAAGAAGAAAACATAACAAATAAAGTTATTTAACAAAGACACCTCCAAATCAAGAGGCAGAGAAGGTCTTCAAAAATCAAAACCTACTTTCACTGGGTACCTTCTGGTTCCTCAACAGTTACTTCCCTCTTCTGACAGGGAGAATTATGTTTTACAATAAAAGTAAACAATAGATTTCTCGAACTGAAACTTACCACACCAACTCCACGTATTTTGAGTATTTCCTCTGATAAAAGCACTTTGCTGACTAGAAGGGGTAACTACAAGTCAAAATGAGAGAATTACATATAGTTAGAAATTACAAAGATTATATACTAGTTGTTAGTCTCGAAAAATCCCGCATTTGAGATCTTAGTGCCATTAAGATAAATGATAAAGAAATATATAATTATTGTCGAAGATTAAACATGTGCATTTACCAGATATACACAAACTATAAGTAACTCCAATATCCACATGCCACTATCAAATTCACAAGCCATGCCAAAACAAAAAAGGATACCAGTTCGTGTATTGGAACAACTCAATTAGTGGAAGAAAAGTTGACGACTCACCTGCAAGTGAACAAATATATTCCAGAGCAAAGAAAGTGTGAGCTCCTTATCTCCATTAACAATGTCCTCTCCTAAAATTACAGTTCCGTCTTCATCATATAATGGCACACCAGCATGCTTTAGATGTTGAAGTGCAATGCCACAATTAACTAAATTCTTTTTACGAGTGTCTGATGGAACTACCAATTTCTGCCATAAAAAAAGCATCAAAAGTCTGCCTCAGTTAATAAGCAGTTAAAATAGAATTAACATCCATGCACTGATAGTTTTAGCTGAGAAAAGCCAACCGTGAGAATAGAGGAGTCATGTTGCAAGAGCAGAATGGCTCTGCATAACCGAACTCCATCTTGAAGATCTTCAAATAGATTAGTCACCCTGAAGTCATACTCAATAAGAGGACTCTGCAACATAACACATTGTTTTGGCACATTATGCAGTAACAAAACTATAGTATCTGTGCAATTGGGCTAATACGAGGGCTTCTCATCATCATGCATACAAGGCTTTAATCAAAAAGATTATTTGTAAAACCAATATAAAACAAAACAAGCCAAAAATCCAGTTACCTATAACCATCAACCCCATCTCAAAAACCAAACACATGCACACATGCAAGTAAATATATAAAACACAGTTTGAACCGCATACCTGCTCGTAAAATACTTTGTACCCAATAATCACTAGATGTGCAAGAAGATTACCTTCTCCATGCATCACATCTGAGGATAAAAAATCTGTTTCAACCCATAAAGAAAAATAGGTCAATCCACAATGTGTATATGAAATCTGCCTACCAACAACCCTAGGATATATATAGATACTTCACCATTACCATGAATCATTTGACGACTTGACTTAACATTCGACTGCAGAGTGAATAATAAAGGAGAACCCCCATCCGATCCATCGATGCCATGTTTAATAGGTAGACTGCTCTGAGATTTAGCTCTATCAAGTATAAGAACTAGCAACAAAAATCTCTTCAAAATAACATTCCCCAATTTCTCAAAGTAACCTGGTCTATATAAACCCGCGACCAACTTGTTATAAACATAGGCCTCAGCTAGACCAGTATGGGAGAAAAACTGTTTCTCAATAACCATTTTCAAGAATGAAATTTCTTGCTCAGAAGTGACATCTCCATTCAGTAACAAGGAGTCACCCCCGAAAATAATGTATAATCCTATGCGTAGCCAGATAGGGTCATAACACATCAGGATTCTCATGGCCTTCTTTTTAATTCCAACATCAGTTACTATGGAGCAATTCACCTTCATTTTGAGTCTTCCTTCATCGATATTCTACAAAAGAAAATATATATAGTATATATTTGGTATGAAAATATATCACACTCAAAACGTCAATTTTTGCATTGCCCAAAACAGGGGATTAACCAACATTCTGATCTTTTGAATTTCCATGTAATTCCAAAGGGCATAAATATTATAGTGTACTCATGCTCCATATGCATCAACAATAAGGTATATATTGAGGTCGATCACACAATCAAAGCAAATTCACAACTACAAGCTATCAACGGCAATCAATTGCATTCCGGATGAGATATCTATATTGATGTTTTTAACAATCAATTCACTACACCAACCATTAGCAGACGAAAATAAAGTAACAAAAAAATCAATTCGTAACATGCTAACAAGTGTAACCTACATTTTGAGCTAAAGCTAGTTAGTAATAAGTAAATTGAAACAGACCTTTGTTACTTGAGTCATGATCACAAAAATCTCCTTGCAAGTACCAAAGCTCATGTAAACCCTCATTCTCTCTTTCAAATCATCAAAGCTACAAACATCATCCAGGGAAGATCGTAACTCCAAAAACATCCAATTGGGAAGCAATGTCGTCTCCGTATCCGCCACATGGCACCATGATAAATCCCTCTGACGCTTTGAACCCCGCCACAGCCTATCATGCCCAACCTCGCCGCCACGCCTGATGTCCCTCTTTCCATTTTTGGACACTCCGGGTTCATCTGACCGGTCTTGGCCTGTCAATTTGGAAATGTCACAGCCGCAGGACCTAGGGTTTTCGAACAAGAAATTGAGCCAAACAATTAGCGATGAAGCCAGTGATTTGAGTGACTTCTCTTTAGAAATCTGGGCTTTCCGTGCGGATTTGGACTGCTCGAACTCGAAGGCCTTGAGTCTTCGAGCGGCTTTAGATTGGGAAGGAGCAAGGGAAGGGCGGTGGCGGCGAAGAGTGGAGAGTGATGATGATTTTGGGGTTTGTTTGGAAGCAGTGAAGAATTGCTGGGGATTTGGAGAGAGAAAATTGGGGTTTCTGGGGTTTTGTTTGGGGGTTTTGAAATTTGAGATGTCTTTAAGGAGTGAAGATGGAGGAGGGTTTGGTAGTGGTGAAGAATATGGGTGGTGCTGCTGTTTGTTTTTCTCTGTTGCTTCCATTTTCACCTGTTTGGAAATCTGTGTTCTTTTCTGTAAAGAGTGAGAAATTAGTTCTTGCAAGGTTTTGAAATGTGTCTGAAGAATTCGTTTGAAATTCGAACGTGGCGCTAATTCGATGGGAAGGGCCGGTCGCCTTTTCCATAACATACTTTTAAAAAAACTCCCTCCATTATCATTATTTATAATAACACCTAGTGGCACATGAAATTAATTATATACTAAAATAAAAAATTATAAATTGAAGGACTAATTAAATAGATAAAAATAGTTAATATAAAAAAGATAAACTAATAATATAATTAAATTTATACATGAAACAAAAAGTGGCACGACACAATTATACCATTGACATCAGCGATTTCAGAGAGTTGTTCTATAATATATATTTTAAAGTCAATTTACCAAGCCAAAATTATTTTAAGTTTAATTAATAAATATTATAAACTATCTAAACACTTCTAATAATTATCTTTGAATTGAAAAAGTATCTAAAATTATTTTGTAATGTGGTGTGGATGAGGTATATAGTATACTTGTTTTTTATTTTTATAAGAATTTAAGAATAATACTCTTTTTTCTTTTAATAACTTTTTCGGTATTGAAATATAATCAAATAATAAATAATAAAAACTAGTATCTTTTTTCCCGAGAAAACAAAAAACATAGCACGAGTTGTTTCAATAATTAGACATCTTTTTTAATTTAACACTTGCTTATTTCCTACCCGTATATTTTAAAAATGACGATCTATCTTTATTAGTAGTATTTATTATTTTCATAAGGAGAAATATAGTTTTATAATGATAACTTTCAAAAAAAAATTAAACATGTTTTTAATATAATGTTGATGACACATTGTCAAAACTTTTTTTTACTCACATATTAACTTGAGTTATGTTATATATTATAAAAAAATATATGTTGAATCACGATTGCGACGTATATCAATATATGGATTGAATATAATTATAAAATTAGTTTATTATATCAAATGTATTAGTAATTAAATTTATTTACGTAATTCGTAATAAAAAATTAATATGTAAAATCGTAATATATATCATTTTTGTATTAATTTTATGGTAGTAAGTATAAACGAGGAAGAGAGATAAATTAAATGGAGACAGTACATGCTCATCCTCATCCACGTGAAAGTAAAGAACATACAAGGAAAAGTAGTATTTCTTATGTAGTTTATAATAATTATAATTATACTAACTAAAATAAATAAGTTTTTTTTTGTTTGTTTTAAAATTTGGCAATTTACTTTAAAAAAATCAAAATGTCTCATGAAAAGCGAAGATGGTCCCAACAAAGGTGAATCATGAATAGTACGTTAAGTTTAATTCCTTCTAATTAATTAATTAGTAGTTGGCATGGTAATTTAAGACCCTTAATTTGGAAATTAAGATCATCTTTGTTACTGAACTAAACCCATATTATATTCATCATCAAAAATCTTTCATGCTAATTTGACAAAACCGAGTGCAGTGAAATTAAGGGTGAAACCCAGCGTCTCTCTCATAAACAAAACAAAAAATACCAGCAAGCTAAACCCCATGAATGGCAAACACATGAAACAATATTCACTACCTGTAATTCTTCATGCGATAATATTTAATTTCTATAAGTAGATCTTTCTGTAAATTATTTCACATCTCTTAATTTGTTGTTTATCTTATACGTACACGCATGCATACCAGGCACCCTCATCTCTTTATATTATATGAATTCATAAATATATATATATATATATACCGTTTATGCAAATGAACGAACAATTGAATTTATTATGAGAATATTTAAAGTTCAGGACTTATACAAACTATTAAAGGACGAGTTTATCACAAATGAAATTAACATAATCGTCTATTAATTCAAAAAATCCAGTCCCAAAATATACAAGTGTCCCAAGGCTAATATTGTAACAAGAACATGTCGAGTTTATTACGAATAAAAACATGCATGCATCAATCAATTGCTCATTTATTTTCCCCCTTATATCAACTCACAACAAGAAAAGGGCTTTGGCATTTTTTGTGCTAGCTATGTATGACACGAGTTATATAGTTGAGTTCAAGTTATGGTGCTACATTGAATAATTTGTCTACAGGATCACTAAAAAATGGTGGGTGGCATTTAATAAAATATAAAGTAATACTTGTTCTTAAATATATCATCCATTAATTTAAACTACGCCGATTTAAGTAATATAAGTAGTTTAGTGTGTCATATATAAGAAAGTCCGTTTAAGGCACATAAATAAACAAAACAATAATACTGTCGACGCGGGTCTTGAATGGGATGGAGCCGATCAAACGGCAAACAACTAGGACCACCTCAAAAAGAAAATAGAAGAGATAAGATTCCTTACAGCAAAGCTTGGAATATTAAGACTAAAGTAATATATTATATAAGTAGTTTAGTGTGTCATATATATATATTGTGTCTCGTGCCTTCGGCACTATATCGACGGTGAAATTTATCTCAAACTTTGGACTGTCCAGATGATTTATTGAGTGAGCGAAAAATTCAAAATTATTTGTATTTTGTTAGATATATATATATATATATATATATGTTATTTTCTCTTAGTTGATTATCAATTGATTGCAAATGATGGGAATCATATGGATAAAAGAGTCGTATTAACTATTAAGCATAGCTTCTCAATCCAAACGTCTTCAATTCCTTGACCTCCCCAACACACTCAGGATACCATAAAGAAGAAGAGATCTAAATTATGGTTCTCGGGTAAGGTCTTCAATTGCGGCCCCTGTTCGTCCAGACCTGCACAAATATTTTGCTTAATAAAAATATAGGATAAATTATATTTTATTTTATTATGCAATATCTCATTGAATTAAAAAAAATTATAATTAGACAATTAAACAAAAAAAAAATATTACAATCAACCCATTCCGTCAATATGAGGGACCAAATTTCATAGTCTCTGAAAAAAAGAAAAAGCAAAAAAAAAAATCTCACTAATATGTCTGTGGGTAAAAAAGAAAGAAGGAAAATGAGTCACTAATACATGTGAGCCTAATTTTCATTTGGATGACCCACCAGAATTCTTTGGAAGTAGAAGACCCCGTCGACAATCTTAAACCAAGAAGCTTGCCCAGTTCTTCATCGTTTCTCACTGCCAATCGACCGAGTCGAGGCACAATTCGAGTCTGTTTGTTATCCATAGCTGCATTTTCAGCCAACTCAAGCCTATAATTCCAAAGCTTTTTATTTTGGACAATTTCATTTTACTATTTTCGTTTGCATTTACATCCACCTTCGTTACTCAATCCCAAATCATTTTATACTATTTTCGTTTGTGAAAATTTGTGTTAGGGTTTTGGCTTTCGTGTTCTGATTGATTGAGAATCAAGAATTATGGCTCAAGCTGTTGAAGAATGGTACAAGCAGATGCCAATTATCACCCGTTCCTATCTCACTGCTGCAATTGTTACTACCATTGGTTGTTCTCTTGAAGTATGCCGCTCTCTTTGATCATGTTTTAGATTTATATGTAAATTTGTGTGTGCTTGTTTTCATTGTCTAATAATTACTTTTTTCAGTTAACTTGAATTGGGTATAATAATTGTATTGGGGTTTTTCGACCTGGTATTTTTTTAAAAACCTTTTCTGAAGCATTGAATTTTCTCAATACGATTTTATTTATTTGTAAATTTTCATTAAACTTAGTTTTAGCTATATAGATTATTTCTTGTTATGTGCAGAAGGATTTATCTTTTAGTCACAAGGACTGGCAAGTTTTTTTAGTAAGGGGATAAAGGTTGAAATTACTGTTAATGTATTGCTTGTGCTGTTTTTGCAGATAATTTCACCTTATAACTTGTACTTGAACCCAGTGCTTGTCGTGAAACACTATCAGGTCTGGCGCCTAGTGACCAATTTCCTATACTTCCGGAAGATGGGTACTATGTCTTACCTTTATTCTGTTATGATCTTAGGATGATCACTTTCCAATATTGGCTGATATACTAATTTGTTTAGCTTATAGCGTCAGTGTTCAATGGTTACTTAGTTTAGGAAGTTGAACCATTTTCAATAACGACATCTAATATTGGTGTGATCTAGTTTCTTCAGGCCTCTCGGTATGACTGTTTAATAACAGCATCAATTGTTACTAGTAAAAAAACAGAAGAGCAGCATCTAGACTTGTAGCGATCTTGACAGCAGGCAGTACTGCAGTAGTTAATTCAGGTGTCAATGATGGAGATGCTGGACAGCTGGAATAGAAAGTCATGTATAATGTAGTATATTTAATGCCGTTTTGCATGCATTTTAAGTTTAGTCGAGTCGAGACTTTTAAAGTTTGTGTCTACGAGAGTGGTTGTCTTGTTCTGTGCATTTTAAGCTTTTAGGTTATGTGTAGCTTGTGCCTGCAACTTATCTTCTATGCCAGTTGATGCCTTGATGGATAATTCTACTTGATAACGAGTTCAATCTCAAATCTCAACCATTGTTTCCTTTCCCGTCTCAGACAATCGAACAAACTAGCATTTTCTCATTTTCCACCAAGTGAATATTTACGAATGAATAGGTGGTGTAGCTTGCTGATATTAAAATCGTTTTTTAACATGCCTGTATATCACGTCCTTCCAAATTCTCATGATAAAGTATGGCAACTTTACGTGTCGCTTCTATAATTTTTCTTTCGAGTAGTAAATTTATTTGTAAGATAAAAATAATCCCGTGGTTGTCCTGGATTTTGTGTACTAGAAATGACCGATCTATACTTAAGCTCATACTTCGTAATTAACTTCCCTCTCATCTGCAAAAAGATAAAAAAGAAAAGGCATTATAGAATATTCGTGAATATATGGTATTATATACATCTAAGAGTATAACTTACATTTGATCTGTAAACACGTATTTTTCTTTTCTTGTTATTCCTGCGGTTACTTTTTATGACATTCTTATTTACGAAGGCATTTGGGTTTTTCTAACCTGTTGGATTTAACATTGTCAGACTTGGACTTTCTGTTCCACATGTTCTTTCTTGCTCGCTACTGCAAGCTTCTTGAGGAGAATTCTTTCAGGGGAAGGACGGCAGATTTTTTTTACATGCTTTTATTTGGTGCCACTGTTTTAACTGGAATTGTTCTTATTGGGGGGATGATACCTTATGTGTCAGAATCTTTCGCAAAGATTATATTTCTTAGCAATTCACTGACATTCATGATGGTTAGTTATTTTGCCTCTTTTACATATGAAGTCTGTCTTAACTCTGTAAATCTACTATGCAGACACAAAATTTGAAATTATTATCTTCTTCACTATACAGGTTTATGTGTGGAGCAAGCTAAATCCATTTATCCACATGAGTTTCTTGGGTCTCTTTTCTTTTACAGCAGCTTACCTCCCTTGGGTGAGTGTTCTAGCCGTATAATCATTAAATCATATATGATCTCAAGTAGTGCTAGATGTTTGTAGTTCTCCGCTTTTTGTTACAACTCTATTGTAACTGATCTTTAATTCATTTTTCACATGTTCTTTCCGTCATAGTCTTGGTTAAGAGATCAGCCAAAGCATATAGGTGTCAGTTTTGTCAACTTCTTTATATGTTGTTTAGCAAAGGAAAGGGAAGTTTTGAAATTGAATGGGTTCCAGTAGCATCAGTTTAATAGTTCAGAAAGAAAAATCTATGGTGATGTATCTTGTTCCCTTTCCTTACATTTGGAAACTCGTTCAAGTGGTAGTTTTTTTGTTATTTAAATGGAAAGCCTCACAAATCTTGGTAATTGGAGGGTGCTAGGACAGGTGGATTGGGTAGGAAAGCTAATCTCTTGTGTTATTTGCAGAAAGTAGCCACCTTCTAATTGAACCTGAAACCTCAGAGTGCAAGTCTCAGCTTATCATGAAGTGGATCTTATGTTTGTGAATTGTATGGATGTGTAACACCTCAGATGTTACATCGCAGTATTGTACAGCATCTAATGATCTAATAGACTTTGGCATGGTGTTTGATTTATATTGTAAATTGTGTTTTCGTGTGCCTCGGTTGAACGGTGGTTGTTTACTTATTCTGATTAGAAAGAGTTTGTAAATCTGGTTGTGCCTTGTTAGATATAATTATTAATACGATCTAATGGTTCATTAGGTAGGAGCTTTGCGCTAACAATATTGCTTTCTTCTGGTGCCAATGTAAAGCTTTGAGATCTGAGCCTATTGATTATTTAATTTGTTACCCTTCAGATTTCTTCTCCAAATTATTAGGTTGCGTTTTAGTTTGATAATATATTTGTTCCCACTTCCCGAAAATGATTTCAAAAAGTAGTTGATGTATCTTTATGATTATTTTAAAATTCAACTGAATCATTAAAGTATTCAAGTGTATAATTATGACAAAATGTTGGTTAAACACTTGCAACTATGGCATGTGTAATCTCAGATTTTGCTGTTTCCTGCAGGTTCTTCTTGGATTCTCTGTCCTTGTTGGTGCCAGTGCTTGGGTGGATCTACTGGTATGTATAAAGCATCCTTTCGTATCGATATACATATTTGCATTTTGAGATCCACTCTAGAGAGTTGAATATGTGATGCTGTTTCAAAACTGAAGATGTGTGAATTTATTATGGTGGTTTAGCAAAATTTAATTGAAACTGGAAATAGTTCTACAACCGATTCATCACCATAGAGATACAAAGGTGATGAGCATGTGATCATATGTTAGTTGATGGGAAGTGGAGAGTAAGGCACCTTCTCTATGGAGTATGGACATAATTCACTTTTTGAAGCCAAAACAACAATCAAAATTAGATATTTAACTTCAATCCTGTATGGACCATGCATATTGATTGAATCTTTTCTTTTGGAATATGTGAAAATATCAATGTCAATTCTCAAATTTGAGTGAATTGGGAGAAATTCCATCTACTCTCCAACTCCTATATTTTAAGGCCTAAATACAAGGCACTCTCGCAAGCTCCACCTAGGGTTGGTTTCATTTTGTTCAATGTTGACTTTTCAATATAACCATTTCTGGAAAAGAAAATTAAAATTTACATATGCCGTTGATAGCATATTAGTTGTACATTAATCACACTCAAAGTTTCATGCTTCACTTTTTTACTCTGGTCATTGAATTGTGGTGCAAAGAAAGAAAGATCTTTTGTAGTACTCCATAGTTTGCGAAGACGTCAGACTTCCTTAGCTTAAATCAAGTAGCCCAGATGTATTCTAATTTCTGACGTGAATGATTTAAATGTTTATAGCAGACTTTCGATATTCCTTCTCTCTCTTAAATCTTAGCCTACTTCATGAAGTTATATCAGTCACTTGCAAATTATATTTGTGACTCAGGGAATGATAGCTGGTCATGCTTACTACTTTCTTGAAGACGTGTATCCTCAGATGACAGGTCGTCGGCCCCTGAGGACACCATCTTTCATTAAATCATTTTTTGCAGATGAGACTGTAGTTGTGGCAAGGCCTGCAAATGTGAGATTCGCTGCTCCACCTGTAGAGGAAGCTCAATAAAATTGATCAGATCGTCTGTAGATTCCATAGATTTAGTTGGGTTACCGACGGAAATATGACCGTATGCAAAATACATTTTGAGTCTCATGCTGGTTGATAACATGGTATTATGTTGCTGCTATAGTAGCATCACGGCTTGAACTTGCATTTCGTAATCTAGATTGGAGTGTATGCATTCTAGGTGGTATAGAGATGATCTGTGTTGCCCGTTGGTTATAGTTCCTTGGAAAAATAACTTTAGTTACGCAACTATCTAGGATTCTATAACAACTTTTTCAAATTGTAAATTATTGTTGTGTTTTTTCTTAGCAGGCTTGACAAGTAATGCCTGATTCTTTGTCCCTCAATATTAACAAGTCACTTGACTTTGTAAAATGATATTTGACAGTGCGCATGGCCCTTAAAACCAGGATTTTATCCCATCTTTATCTATTGCGTACCTGAAAAACTAAAAATGGGGTAGTGATATCATTATGCATAAATGTGCGGGAAATATCACCATCCTCATTAAAATGTCTCTAGCAAAGTGTTGTCAGTGTGGTGTGTAATTCACCTCTACTCAGGCGAGTTTATGTTCTAACTGATAAGTTATTTGAAACAGAGACAAAGGGGCACAAGTTTAATAGTAGCAAACTCTAAAACTGAGGCGAGTAATGTCCCCGTTAATATTACCAGATTCCTTATCATGCTGATTACCGTGTCAACATAATACTACCTAATTTTTCAAGCAACAAAACCCATTAAGAGATCGAATAATATATCTCACAGTTTGTTGCAATGAGCCCGTGTATCATACATGTAAAAGAATTGTGACTATTGTCGTCAAACCAATCTAAAAATACATTTCGACTAATTTTCAGGATTCTCGTGCTCAACCCCACTAGATCTGATGCAGAAACCATAATGCCGAAATGAGTAATAAAGAGGTACATTGGCTAACGGATAGGGTGATATTGTGCTGATATTCTTTTGGGAGGCAGCTTCCGTAAGATGTAGAGGACCAGAGCTGATGGAAGGATCTCAACAAGCTGTTTTTTATAAAAAGGAAATGAGATGAAATCATACTCGAGCATACTTGAAAAACACGAGAGATCCAACAAAAAAATACATTACCATGTAATAGATCAAGTTTAGAACTGGATGATCCAATACGTCAAGTGATGCATCTGAATCTAAAGCAGATAGAACCTCCTGTAAATAAGAGGATACCATAAAAACTCGTATATAGTTGAGAAAGGAAAAAATTGCCAAAGAAGCAAATGAAAAGGCAGCAACAACTATATGTCCCCTCTTCTCCCGAGTCAATTGGATATTAAGGTCTGTGATTGGGGTAGGCTTTTAAACTAATATGTTTCTCTTCACATTTAAAGCAATCTTTGACATCATCAAATCACGGTCCAAGTTGAACACTTGTATCATCAAAATTCAAGCAGTATTTTTTTGGTCTTCATTTCCTCGTACACCTTCAAATGGCATATTTGACAGCAAGACTAGCATCTTTAACAACAAGACTATCTAGCATCCTACTGAAGTCGAGATTTGTAGCTTGCATATATCGGCTTCCCCCTCCATCCACCTTTAATGTCCACACTCCATTCTTAAGAGCTTACTGTGAATATGTTTTTACATGACCTTACTCTAAATCTGAATTCTTAATTATAATACCTAGTTCCTCTATTGTTGAGATCACCCCTTGATCTTAATAATTACCTTTTTCTTAGCATAGTTACGAGTTTGCAAGAAAGTTTCAAACTTACCACAAAGCACCTCACAAGGAAACAGGAGAAGCATATGGCCGTCACAGATCCAACCTACAAGAATAACAACATTTTAGGTCAGCCAACTAATAGAATAAATTAATTTCTAGATTAACTGTGAGATATAACATGCACATAAAGTCACTTCGACCAAATTGCCTGCAGCTATTGCAAGCTTAATCTCAAAATCAGTTACGCCGTGAGGGTGAAACAAGGAATTTAACTTTATGAAGATGTTAATAAGTTAAAAGTCATGACTAGAGAGTACCAACTTTATACATATGAATTTGCCAAGGGTGTAATCACCATAGTTGTTACGGTGTCGCCAAGGCGTCCTGTCCTGTCGCTAATGCCGCACCAAGTCGAGTGGTCGCCTAGTTGCATCAGAGAAAGTCACACGCCTAAAGGTACTGGTTGTCGCCGTCGTGATTTGGCGACGCTATGGACAACTAATGGCTAAGGTGCGATGACTTTCCTTCTAATTTTGTAACCCACCCAGTTAAAGATTAAAGATGTTTGCTAAAGTCGCCGCGGCCACATGCAAAAGCCTTCGCCGTCGCCACATTGTTATGTGATGGGAACTAACATAATTAATAGGGGTCGGATTACAACTAACAAAATTGGTAGGGGTCGGATTGCAACTAACACAATTAGTAGGGGTAAGATTGTCAGCACAGCAGATGACATCAAAAGTTGTTATGCAATTCAAAATAATAACAGAAATTAAAGGGAAAGTTAGGCAAGTCTGCTATTTGATAGCTGTAGAATTCCAGTTGTATAAATATACCAGAGAAGTGGGAGGAGAGATTCATTCTGGATCATTTGCTTCTTGTTAGCTTAACTTCTAAGCTTGTAATCTTTTCTCATTTCAATCAATCAATTCATTTCTTGTCTTCCATATTTTACTTTCTTTCTTTTGTCTGTTTTCCTTTTCCTTTTATTCATATTCCATTAAATCATATGAAATCATAACAATTGGTATCAGAGTAAAGGAATTCGTGTCGTACTAATGCAAGGAGGTAGACCACTGGCATTCTTGAGCAAGGCCTTAGCACCAAAGCATTTCGACTTGTTTGTTTATGAAAAAGAACTTCTGGTAATTTTACAAGCTATAGCAAAGTGGAGGTCCTATTTGATTGGGACTCGTTTTATTATCAAAACTGATCATCATAGCCTCAAATTTTTTATGGAGCAAAGACTTTCTACATTTTTGTAACAGAAATGGTCGAGGAAAATGTTGGGATATGACTATGAAATCACTTACAAGAAGGGTATAGAGAATGTAGTAGCCGATGCTTATCTAGAAAAGATTGTGAGGAAAAATTTGCTCAGACAATGGCACTTACTAGAGTGATACCTTCTTGGATACAGGAGTTTATTAGCTCTTATGTTGGGGATGAACAAGTTCAAGCTATCATACAACAACTTAGTGTTCTATAGGATTTTATGCCCCATTTCATTCTCCAAAAGAATGTGTTAAGATGTAAAGAATTGATATATATAGGATCTCAAACTAATCTCAGGAGAACCATATTTTCAGCATTCCATGATAATCCTTTGGGAGGGCACTCTGGAGTTCAAGCTACTATAAAAAACTGGGAACATATTTTACTTGGAACACTTTAACACCAAATATCAAGACTTGGGTCAAGGAATGTGAAGTTTGTCAAAGACATAAAACTGAAAGTAATCCTTGTCTAGGATTGTTGCAACCTTTAGAGATTCCTCACAAACCTTGAACTGATATTTCTATAGACTTTATTGAAGTGTTGCCTAGCTCGGAAGGTAGGACTGTTATAATGGTAATAGTGGACAAGTTTTCTAAGTTTGCTCATTTTATTGGCCTTCAACATCCCTACACATCAAGCACAGTAGCAAAAGTGTTCATTGACAACATTTATGGGATACATAGGATTACCACAACATATTGTCACCATTGACGGGTAAACTGAAAAGTTAAAATAGATGTCTGGAATGCTACTTGAGATGCATGTGCAGTGATCATCCAAAGAAATGGTGGTCTTGGTTAAGTCTTGCTCAATGGTGGTATAATACCAATTATCACACAGCCTTGCAATGTACTCCTTTTCAAGAATTATTTGATTTTTTCCTCATCTTAATTTTCATCCAATTGAGAATACAAGGATTCCAGTTGTAAATAGTTCTACTAGCTGATTTGAAAGAAAAAAATAATACTAAAAGCTCATGTTAGGATGAAGACCTATGAAGATCAAAAGAGAACTGAAAGAAGTTTTGAGGTGGGAGATTCAGTATATCTCAAATTACAACTATACAAGCAATCTAGTTTGGCCCAAAGGTCTAATTTCAAGTTGGCACCTAGATATTATGGCCCTTATAAAGTGCTCGTGAAACTGGGATCAGTGGCTTATAAGTTGGGCCTACCTAGCCATGCTCAAATTCACAATGTATTTCATTTGTTCTTATTAAATAAACAGATTGGTCTTCAGGCAAGAATAGCCCCTACAATGCCTCTACATTGCCTCCAATAGATGCAGATGGAAGGCCAAAGATAGTTCCAGTAGCCATTTTGGAAAGGAGGATGGTTAAATCCCAAAATAAACCCAAGATAAAGTATCTCATTCGCTGGGCTAACAGCAGTAAAGAAGATGCTTCATGGAAGGATACTCAGTAGATGATTCTCCAATTTTCAGATTTTGATTTCAGTCCTTGAGGACAAGGACACTTTGGGGAAGGGTAGTGTTATGAGCAAACCAGTAGCAATGGGACAGCCGAACATTTCAATTCAAGTAGAGTGATTACTCTACGACTCAATGGTTACTCTACCATTCAGTGACTACTCTACGACACAGTGGTTACTCTACGATTCATTGATTCACTACTCTACGATTCACTGATTACTCTACAATTTGAACAATATTACTTTACGATTCACTGATTTGTACTCTACGATTTGAACAGTATTACCCTACGATTCACTAATTCGTACTCTACGATTTGAACAGTATTACTCTACGATTCACTGATTCATACTCTACAATTTGAACAGTTTTAGTTTGTATCCTTATGGACAAGGATTCGTTAAGGGAGTGACAATGTTATGTGATGGAAACCAACACAATTAGTAGGGGTTGGATTGCAACTAATACAATTAGCAGGGGTAGGATTACCAGCATGGTAGATGACATCAGAAGTTGTTATACAATTCAATATAATAACATAAATTGAAGGAAAAGTTAGGCAAGTTTGTTATTTGCTTGAAGTAGAATTCTAGCTGTATAAATGTACCAGAGAGGTGGGATGAGAGATTCATTCTGGATTGTAATCATTTACTTTGTGTTAGCTCAACTTCTAAGCTTGTAACCTTTTCTCATTTCAATCAATCAATTCATTTCTTGTCTTCCATATTTTACTTTCATTTTCCTTTTCCTTTTATCCATATTCCATTAAATTATCTGAAATCATAACACACGCAAAAATCAGATGTAAATCGCGATGTTTTTTCGTATTTGTCTTTACCGATTGCTTCCCCATTAATGTATGAAGGGAAATAAAACTCTGTTCTTATCATCTACGCAAAATTTCATTGAAGTCTCCCATAGTTTGGTAATTTATTAAGTTTAACCTAAGTTTTGTACTTTACACATTTTATCCTGTTTGTGTATTTATCTTTCAAGTAGGTCCCTGTAATTTTTTTATTTAAAAGAAGCACACACAAGTGTTACAAGTTTTTTTTATAGGTGTTGATATAATTGCGTTTTCAATGTTACTCAGTAAATATATTTGGGTTTTAATGTATATAAAATTTCATTGTTCAATGTATTTTTAAAGTAAAAAAGTAAAATAAATAATGTATAAATTGTATACCGTAAACGACTTGCCGCCATACGGACACCATGACAGGCACCTTATTGCTTAGGAGTCCTAGCGGTTAGCTACCGCCATGCCTCGCCGAGGTGTCGTGACAACTATGGTAATCACATACTTGTTTCATCCTTTTCTTAAAAAAGAATGAGTTTTCATAAAATTGAAGCAAGAAGCTATCCTTCTATCTTGACATAAAAGTATATATGCTACAGAGTGATGCCAGATAGCAGTGTGGCAAACTTTTAGAAGTTCAGAACTAGTTTAACGTTAGTTACCTTTGTGCATACGTGCCCATTCTGAGTGCAGATGCAATCATTCATAGTTAACTAACTGATTTATCATCATGTTCTGATAGTATAAAATGCACCATAATGGTCACTCTTATCACCACCCAAAACTGTAAGAGTTATAAGGAAGAATATACACAATTCCCACACTAAACTTACCAGACATATAGGGTTATTGCACCGCCTATTCAGCTCACGTGATTTAATTTCATCACCAGTTCAAAATGAACTAATTTTTTAACGCAGAATACGTATATTGTAGTGAGTTCTAACGTAAAGATTATATGATATATTTTCTTGTATAAATGAGATTCCAAATGCCAATACATCACAAAACAGTTGCCAGCACTATTAAGCCTTATTTAAGGAGTCCATAAAGTATTAGAGCAATATTTGGATCACAACTGCTAAGGCTAGAAGTTAAAAATGTGAAATCTGGATGCTAGAGGTATCAAGTGAGATGTATTAATATATTGGTGAATAGCTCGCTTAGAAAAGATGTAGATGTGCTTCAAAATGTTTGACATTTACTGATGATAAATTCTGCAATCATTCAGTTTTCATTGAACCTAGTCTCATCTGATTTTACTTTAAGCTTACAGAGTGTCTCATCCCTTTATAAGAATGAATTCTTCCAAAATTGATCATGTTTCACTCAAGATAGCATTTTCAAATCCTCACAGAAATATCTAACAAATTGCCATAAGGTCTGCTTCCGATGAAAAGAATGTAAAACATTAGCAAATTCATTAACAGATTTATATTTGGTATAATAGATTTTCACATACATCAACAATGCAAAAAATGATGGATAACAATAACTTAAACAAAATAAGGTATAAGGACTAACAAATATTAATAAAATCACATACCTCATGAAGTTTCTTTCTTCTACCTTTGGACTCGATAGGAAAGCGTCTAAGCATGAAGAATAACCTGAGAGCATCCAATATGAGAATCCATAGGGACAAAAGAAATCAATAAAAACAAACAAACAATGCCAGTAGAAAATCAGAACACATTGGTAAATATGTTTCAGAATATGCTTGAATTTAATAACTGGATGCAGTAGATATGTTTAAGAATAGTCACCTTCCTCCATAAATCAGAAAACCTAGCGCTGCCACAAATGATACCACTGCAAATAATAGATAGTAATAAATAAGTAACGTAAAACACAAAAGGTGGTACATGTTCCACATCAAGAAATTTCTTGTTCCAATTTCATAAATTTAACTTGCGAACTATAATGAGTAGCATTAGAGCTAACCTGCAATAAATATCTTCCCAATGAACTCTGCAATGCTGTTGTCATCTATCCAGATATATACCCAGATACAAGCCTGATGCCGACACAGTTTTTCATGGGTAAGAGTTACTAAAACAGTGTTTTTCTTATAAAAAAAAGGGTAGAGATGTATTGTACCTGTATGATGTACACTACACCATTAACTGAAACAAAAACAATCCTGAGCTTATCCGTTGGTAAACTTCTTGCCTGGTTAAGAATAGAGATGAAAGATTAAAATACTGCTTCACTATACAAAATTTAAATGCAATCATAACTCATAAGCATTATTGCTCTACATAATATAAGTTTCATAATAGAACATTAATTTTACCTGGTGATATATCTCTGCCCAAAATAGGACAAGAAGTGTGTATGTTGAGAAAAACAGTAGTCCAGGAAGATCCAGTATTCCCAAAACCAACACCTGGTTCAAGATAGAAGCAATTCAGAAAAAAAGAACTTTTGTTCACAAACTCTTGTTCTCCTCATTTTTCTAATAATTAATTTTTGTAATACTGAGAGCCATGATAAGCCAGGTGTTGCAACACTGGACAACCCCTTGACAGTGGGGACAAGATAATCAAGTGATTTTAGCCATATTAAATATACAAGTGCAACGTGATAAAACATTCAAATAAAGTATGCAGTTATAGACGTTACCCTCGGATGCAGATTAAACGCTTGTATGTGAAACCCAAACACAATGGCACGAACTGGAACAAAAAGATTCACAAATAAATCAACTAATGAACATCTAAGTGACAACATATTCATTGATGCATTGAATGTTTAAGTTACCTCCATTTACAATAAAGTTCATGAGATGGAATACTTTCTGTGTTGTCCAACCATACTCGGGCACTCTCACTTCAATCCTTATTAATTGTATCTGCATATGATGAATGCATATATCAAACCTCAAAATTTAATTTTCTTTGCTTCACAAACGGATTATAACTGAAACTGCACACAACATCTTTATGAGCACAATGAACTCTGCGTGTCTATAAATACAAAAAATATAATTCAAAAAGTCCCTAGGTCCATGAGCACATCCATGATTTGTTCCACAATAATTTGAGAATTTAAAGTGAAAACGAAAAAAGAAACATCCACATTCAGAGTCCAAGTCAATAAATTGAATGCACCTTTTAGTCAAACCTACTGAAATAAGTCAAACCCTGATCTCAATTTAGTTTTTCAAGGACACTAATGCTATGTTTGAAAACCAAAAACAACTGGAATTGAAAGCACAGATGCAATTCCATGGAACTGAAATTTAGTTAAAACTTAGAGCTAAATTCCTTGAAATTGAGTTGCCAAACATAGCTTAAATGTTGTTTAACACTAATTCTAAAGTGCGGAACCCTGCTTGCAATTGCTGCGACTGCAAGAGCATAAGAAAGTACTATTAATTCTTGAAACATATCTTTTTAACTACAAGAAAATTAGTCAGTTCAACTTATCCGGATATTCCTATTAAGCACATAGTTCAAAAAGGCATCTCGTGTTCTCATCTCCCGAACGAACCCCCTTAAAATTATGACCCAAGAACTTAATTCCATCCTTTTCTCAGCAACCAAACACAACATAATGAGCTAGACAAGTACCAATTCAGTACGTAAACACATAAAATCAAATATTATAGATAAAGGGGATGTGGGTACCAAGGCAACAGCGGAAACTAGCCCGTAAGCAGCACAAAGAGCAAAAAATATCCAATCTTGCCATTGAGTCGACTCGTTAATCTCGTCCCACCAGTCTGAAGGTAAAGCTCCTCCGACGTAAATGAACGGAATAAAGGTCAGTGGCATTCTCGTCATTCCGCAGAGCTACTTCTTGTATTCTGTACAGTAGTAAAGCTACTTTCTTTCTGTATAATGTATAGTGAAGCTCTGTGCAAAAAACAGTAAATACAAACACATACAACTCAGATTGAGAAGCAAAAAACAAGCTACTTTTACTAATAAAATCGATACATATATATATATATATATGTAATCTTTATAGATATATAGAGAGAGAGAAAGGGATGTGTGTACCGGACGGTCTGAATTTGGGGGTTTGATCGATTTCTCTTTCAAGAAGAAAGAGAAATATATTTCACCTAAGTTTCCACGAGCAACGAGTATTAGGATTAAGGATTATTATTTTCGATTCCTTTTATTATCTTCTGTTTTGTGGGGAAATCGAGGGGAGGGAGTTGGTGTGAGATTGTCGTATGTTTACTTATTTGTTTATTTACTTGTAAAAGTAGTGTTCATACATTATTCCAATTATTATTCCCTATGTAATAATAGTAATTGACACTCTTCTATCCAAATTCAAATTAAATTTGATTGGAAAGGTGAGAGAAAATGCATGCATTGGATCTTAAATTATACCCGGGTTAGAATACAATTTAAATTCAATTTGAATTTCATTTATTATATTTTGTAATTTTCAATTTTAACATCTCTGTTAATACGAATCTATGTATATAAACAGATACATAGGCCATAGTTAATAACTTAATAAGATAAGATAATTATTAAATGTCTTTTTACGTTCAAAATTCATTCTAATAAAAAATGTTCATGTTCATTAAATGACTAAAAATTGTCGGTCTTTTTTTTTTTTTGGGGAATGATATATTTTTTTAAAATATATCATTATTTTAACCTAATGACAAAAAAGGAGGTGAATGATATATTTTTGCATGTTCAAAAAATATGTCAAATGACGTGCTATCATTAATTTAGTTACATACGTTTCTTATAATTGTCTAAGATATACAATAATTATAATATTCAACACCACATTATTTGGTATAAAAAATTTAGACTCCCCTTACATAAGTTACATTATTCATTATAGATTAGCTAGTAGATGTAAAGTTTAGGTATACTTATTAAAAATATAAATATTTAGTATATTGAATATAATTAGAGGAAAAGTTAAAAAAAATGATATGTATTATGAATGTTTACGTTGGTTTTTGATTATCAATTATGTGAATAAATATTATTGATAATTTTTGTAAACAAATGTATAATAAGTGAAATCTTTCTTTAATTATTACTAATTATATTTATTAATAAGTTTTTCAATTATAATTTAATATAAATTTATTATAATACATAGGAGACTCCTCGTGTGATATGTTTGGATATGGTTAAATACAAATAATGAAATAATGACTAGTAATAAATTATGAAAACAGAAAATGATATTTTTACATAAAAATTGTGATTTACAGCGATATTTTTCACGTAAAAATATCAAATTCTTAATAATTATTAAGTAACCAAAGGTCTTTAGCGCAGTGGTCCCAACCCATTGTATCTATGATGTTTGGGGTTCAAGGTTAGAGTTTGGGGTACATTCATACAAATATTCAACTTTTCTGTATCTATGGTTTTATTCATCTAATCTTAATGAATTTATATAGATAACTTGTCATCCGGATCCGTGGCGCAATGGTAGCGCGTCTGACTCCAGATCAGAAGGTTGCGTGTTCGATTCACGTCGGGTTCAATACCTTTATATTATATTCGGATCTTTTTTAATCCTTTTGTTCTGTACTCTGTGATATCCATTCCCTATAAATACAATACTATCTCTCTCTC
This sequence comes from Panax stipuleanatus, assembly GCA_020205555.1. Taxonomy (NCBI): domain Eukaryota; kingdom Viridiplantae; phylum Streptophyta; class Magnoliopsida; order Apiales; family Araliaceae; genus Panax; species Panax stipuleanatus. The sequence goes on along the minus strand of JAINUT010001328.1, from coordinate 249,141 downwards.
CATCTTCCCAATTTTAAAATCTCTCACTGTAAAACCCTACTCCCCAAAATCAAGCCCTATAATCAATCCATGGCTTTTATGTATAAGCTTCGATTAAAGTCTTTTCACTCCAGATTTAACTCTTCTCTCCAAATTCGCCGTTTCTCGCCTTCAATCCTAAACCCTGACTCCAGCACTCCACTCTCCAGCAAAGAAAAGTCCCGAGCCGCTCTCTCTCTTCTCAAATCGGAGAAAAACCCAGAAACTATACTCGATATCTGCCGTGCCGCTTCTCTAACTCCAGATACTCATCTCGACCGCATCATTTTCTCAGTCGCCGTCTCCAAGCTCACCCAGTCCAACTACTTCGAGGGCATTCGCCTTTTCCTCGAAGAGCTACAGAATCGACCCGACCTCAAAACTGAGCGCTTTGTTTCTCACTCAATCGTCCTCTATGGTCAGGCGGGATTGCTGGACGATGCAGTCAAGGTTTTCGACAAAATGCCCGAACTGGGGATTCCTCGAACGGTAAAATCACTCAATGCCCTTTTGTTTTCGTGCATTCTTGCCAAGAACTACAATGAAGTTAAACGTATATTTCTTGAATTTCCGAAGAAGTATGGGATTGAGCCGAATCTTGTTACTTATAATACAGTTATTAAAGCTTCTTGCGAGTCCGGTTCATCTAGTTCAGTGTATTCCATAGTAGCCGAGATGGAGAGGAAACGGTATAAGCCGAATACAACTACATTTGGGACTTGGATTGCTGGGTTTTACAAGGAGGAGAAATTTGATGATGTTGGGAAGGTGTTGGAATTGATGAGAAAGCATGAGATGCATCCCGGGATTAGTATTTATAATATTAGGATTCAGAGCTTGTGTAAGCTCAAGAAATCTGCGGAGGCAAATGCATTGCTAGACGGGTTATTATCAAGGGATATGAAGCCGAATTCGGTTACTTATTGCCATTTGATTCATGGGTTTTGCAAGGAAGGGAAATTGGATGAAGCCAAGAACTTGTTCATGAAGATGATTAATCGTGGTTGTAAACCGGATAGTGACTGTTATTTTACTCTGGTTTACTTTTTGTGCCAAGGTGGGGATTTTGAAACTGCATTGCTGATTTGTAAGGAAAGTTTGGCAAAGGGATGGATACCTAATTTCTCAACCATGAAGTCACTTGTGAATGGGCTTGCAAATATTTCGAAGGTTGATGAAGCACAGGAGCTTGTTGGACAAATGAAGGAGAAATTCCCAAAATTTACTGAAATGTGGAATGAAATTGAAGAGGGATTGTCCAAGAAGGGAACATAATCATGGTATGCAATTATTATTTTTGGTTGTGTAAACCATGGTAATAAAATTGAAAACCAGTTGATGTAACTTGAGAAAGGTTCTTCTTTCTTTCTGAAAATTTGAATTATCTGGCATATGTACGGATTGTTTTATCTTTGTGTTGTTAGAAGTGTTTTTTTTGACAGAACACTGATGCTTTACGTTACATGTTTTGATTAGTGAATTTTTTAGTCTTTTAAAGTTTCTGAGAAATCTTGTCCGAAGGAGTTTCTATTGTTTAGTTAAAGATAAACAGGGTTGTTGAAAGTATACAGTGAAGACGAATAAAGAGCTTTTGTAATGCTAGGCTTTTTCTTTCCTGTTTAACTTCTTCAAGCTTGCTCAGGGTCTCTGTATTTTCAGCTGGTATAATTTATTCTGGAACATACATGTCTTGATTTCCTAAAATGTTGGGATGCCACTTTGTTTAATGTTGGGGGTTACGTATGGTCCGGGTATGAGTTTATGTTTTCTTGAGAATGGGATGACATGCTTGAGTTAGGATTTGGTAGGATGAATGAAAAATATTCAAAAAAATGTTGCTGGATTGAAGGTCTCAGTGAATTTTGTTGGATGGCGGAGAATCATGCCCACTTTTTATTAAAGTATACTCATTTAATTTTATGTATCAAATAGATCATGTGAAAGTACGTGCCACACTTTTATCTCTGCATATTTGATTAAATATTCTTTTTTACTGTGACTTGCTCCAGTAAGATGTAGTCTGTTTAGAGTAATGCTACTATCACATAAATTCTATTACATAACTCTTACATACATATTGTGTGTCCTGCGTGACATGCGGGACCCGCAGTATGTATGTGTGTGTATGTGAGAGTTATGTAAAAGAATTTATGTGATAGTAGCATTATTTGTCTGTTTATTAGCTCAAAAAAATAACACAAGGAGTATCTGCAAACTACCAAATTCAGGAAATACATAAATTATTTGGCGGGAATGTTATATTTATATGCCCTATACCACCACTATTTCGACATGGATTTTGATGCCTTAATTTCTTTTTCTTCTCCTAATAAGTATACATTAGTAGATGTTATTGTGGCAAATCTGGAAACTGAACAGGAGGAAGGAACCACCTGAGTAGCATTCATTTAATTGCAATCGAATTGAGGTCTCCCTTGAAAGGAGGCACCCCTGGATTCTTGTATTATTTGCTACCACTTCTTCTACCATTACTTTACCACTAAATCCTTGGTCTTATGTGTTATATTATTGTCAAAAATCCTAATCAGAAGATAATATGTGGAGTGGATAAATAAAGTGGACGATTAGAACTTGCATCTTGCTACCCAGATACTGAAACAGCCACCCATTTCAGTTCATGGACAAATTCTGGAGTATTTTATAGAATTATTTGGGGGTAAACACAAAACAAAAATATATTGTTTAAAATTTTGCAAATGAGATTTTTATTGATCAAGTATTTTTCTAGTTGAAAGTCTAAAACAATTTTCATCTCTTAAAATTTTAATGAAAAATTTACATGTTCATCAAATGATGAAAAACTGTTGGATTATTTTTAATTTTTAAATAATTATGTTATTCAATATAACAAATTAATTAGCTTATATTATTCACAACTATAAAAATATGGAGTGTTGAATGAAATTGGAGGAAATGTGTTATGAATGGACAAATCCCGCAGTGTAGGGAACTTCCACCCGTATGTCCGATTTCATTTGTTAAATGTTTGAGGATGTCTGACCATGAATGGCAATAGTGGGATTACAGGGCCCCATTCTCTACTGTGATTAAAACTTAATAACCATCCACATTCCCACTGGACAAATTGTTGTCCGACAAATCTTTTCATAAATTGTAACATTTTCAATACATTTCAGTTTTTTTTTGGACCGTTTCAAAAATAAAATAAAATCACATTTGGTCACACCCGATACCTTTTTTGAGGAAGCCAGACGAGGGAGATAATACCATATGATATTTTCATATTACTTGGCAAATAATAATCAAATAAAAAAAGTAACAAGCTATATTAGAACAAGTCAAATGCATTACATTATACTATTTGCATGGTGTGCTGGCCACTACCATCATTTAAGTTTAACATCTATAAAGCCTATATAGTTTCGCAATCTATATCAGATATTCAATTCCATTAATTAGCAACATACATATACATATACATATACATATACATATACATATACATATATATATATACATATAACGAAAATCTTGGTAAACCAAAAAAAAATACTCTACAATCTTATAAATTAGTAGTTAATAGGAAATAAGCGCCCCACGACTGCTACAACAAAAAAAAAAACCGAATTTTCAGCTCCTCTTTATCTCTCTCAAACGTTAGGTAAAAATAAATAAATGATAATCAATCAAAAAATTTTTTTGTCAGATCCAGATAGATACTTGCGTCAGTGTCATTCCAATCATAATCACGCGGTTTATGAATGAAATGCCAGAATCGAATCCTTGTCCGTCCCAATAAATCAGTCTCATTTTTATGTAACCATGCAACGACATCACTAGATCAATATCTCCAAGTTTTGTTTATACATTTTATATACGAATCGCCTAGAGTTTTGGGAATTTGGTGCTCTTTTGTAATGAAAATATTTCAGTTTCTGAAAAGATAATTTTTGAGGATGAGGCGCTGAGAGGAGAGGAGAGGATGAGCATATTTGTCTGTTGTAGAATTGTTCGGACCGATTCAATGAAGAAGACAACCTTAAGATCCTCAAGGAGTTCCCTGCATGATGCTAGGAACACCAAAAAACATAACCAAGCAGAAGCGTTCACTTCCATTGTCCGGAGTAGGACAATGGCACCAGGTTAGTCAAGTTTCAAGTACATGTATAATAATAATTTCAAGATGTTGTAATAACGATCCTTAATTTTCATGGAAGTTATCAAATTCATAGTATGTGTCGGATTTCTGCAAATTTTTTCTGTTGTACGTGTGTGTGTGTGTGTGTATATATATATATATATATATATGACACGGTGACGAAATGTTTTTTGTTTGTTCTGTTGAATTGAATTTAGTAATTTAGTAATTCCAAATATATATTTCCAAGAAAGGGTCTCATTAATGCAACAAGTTGCCCTGTCTCTAAGAATGGTACATCGTCTTCTTTACGTTTTTATGTGGCACAGATGGATAATTTGTGTATCCTATTTTGCAGGTAGCAACAAGCAAAGAGTTCAAGCTGATGACATGCTGAATAATGGAGATGTAAAAGTTGCTCCAGAGGTTTTCACATTCCGTGAACTGGCTGCTGCAACTCACAACTTCCATCCGGAACTGCTAGTAGGCGAGGGAGGATTCGGAAGGGTGTACAAAGGACAGATTACGCGCTCAAACCAAGTCTCTCTCTCTCTCTCTATCTATCTATATATATATATATATTAATGGCTGTTTTGGCATTTCACCATTTTACCTATCAAAACCATGTTGTATAAGGTGCAGGACACACAGAAGGCTCGTGTTGTCTAAGAAACATACTCCATTTCCATATATTTTCATATATGTATATATATATATATGTATATAATTTGTGTAGGGCTAGTGTAAATGTGATATTAACTTAGCTTTTATGTCCTTCAGATTGTTGCAGTAAAGCAACTTGACAGGAATGGAGTGCAAGGAAACAGAGAGTTTCTAGCAGAAGTTTTGACATTAAGTCTTGTTAACCACCCAAACCTTGTCAATCTGCTGGGATATTGTGCTGATGGCCAACAAAGAATCTTAGTATATGAATACATGCCCAATGGATCATTGGAAGATCACCTTCTTGGTAAGGATTTCGTATAGAAAGATTTGAACTATATCCTTATTTAATAAGCTCTTATTCATTATCTGCTCTATTCTCAGAGGTCTCCGAAGAAAGGCCTCCTCTTGATTGGTATACTAGGATGAGAATAGCAAAAGGAGCAGCACAAGGGCTAGAGTATTTGCATGATACTGTCAACCCTCCAATTATTTATCGCGACTTTAAAGCATCCAACATATTGCTAGATAATGAGTTCAATCCTAAGCTCTCCGATTTTGGACTTGCTAAGTTAGGTCCAACAGGAGAACAAGACCACGTGTCTACGAGGGTGATGGGAACCTATGGCTATTGTGCACCGGAGTATGCAAAGACAGGACAGCTGACAGCTAAGTCCGATGTCTATAGCTTTGGGGTTGTGTTTTTGGAGATAATATCAGGAAGAAGAGCTATTGACACTACAAGACCAACGGAAGAGCAAAACTTGGTTAATTGGGTAATTACATTATTGGAGTTCGATCTTTTTAGTCTTGGTGACATTAAAAAGTACATGAAAATGCAGCTATTTCTTTTAGATTTTGACAGCAAATATGCAAATGTTCTTTCAGGTTGGAGATTGATCTTTAACCTTTCATATTTGTTGCAGGCAACCCCAATGTTTAAAGACAGAAAGAAGTTCAGATTGATGGCTGACCCATTGCTTGAAGAGAAGTATCCAGTAAAGGGTCTTAATCAAGCTCTAGCTGTTGCAGCAATGTGTCTACAAGAAGAAGCTAGTACAAGACCTTTGATTTGTGATGTTGTCACTGCTCTGGAGTATTTATCCATGGGAAATGCTGAAAGTGATGAGAGAATGACCACAACAGATTACGAACTAGATCAGTTTGGACTTAAAGACGATGCTACTTCATCACACGACACATTTTAGCCACCGCCGCCTAAAAATGGCTTCATCAGTGGGTGGTCTCAAAAAGAGAAGTGAGCAAACAAGGGTTTCCTCTTTTTCTCTTATTTATTTATTTTTAGTTGTGTGGTTTTTATTAATGTAAGGGCCTGTGTATTTTTGAATTGCATCAGAAGTTGAAGAGACAATTTTTGATACCGACATATCATAATGATATAACTAAAAATGAGGCCATAGATGTCGAATGAGCAGTAGCAGTATGTTTTGTTTGGGAGTTTGGATGGAAGGAAAATCAAGTGAGGAGGAATAAGAAAGAAAAGAAGCATGACGGTTGGGTTTCTTTTCCATTTATAGTGAATTTGGGAAGAAAGACAATAATTTTCTTACCATTCAAAGGAACTAAAAAGATTAAAAATAGAAACTTAATTTGTAATATCAGATGCACAGCGCTAACAATTTATCTTACATATAAAGAAGTATCAAACAAACAAAAGATGACACTAAAGTATCTAACATACATTCTGGAAAAAAGCTCAACCACACTTGTGTCTATACCTCGAATTCCTTTGCATCAGCTTTAAGGTTCCTGTAATTGAACCCCGAAATCCCATTCAGCTGATGAGTGTCTGCAACTTCAACAACAGAGCAAATACCAGGCCAAAACCCACTACTTTTCTTCTTCTTCTTTCTTCTCCCTATCAAGAATCCGAAACCAAGCCATGAATGACCTCCACCAGAAGCCATATCCACAAAGTGCTTACTAGACTTACCGGAGTTTTCAAGCCGTCTGAAATACTCCATCTCTTTCTTGACAAGTGATCCTACAGTGCCCCGTGTGCCTACCTCCACCGGAGCTGTTGCCCCCATTTTTGCACGCAAGACGCCGGTCATGGTGGAGACTTTATATGTCATCTATAATTTTATATCATGTCAAAAATGAAGCCAAAAAAAGGCTTCTTGTTTAAGGGCAGTGGTGGTTTTGATCGGTCTTTATCTAGTTGGAGGATTAGTTGCTTTGAGTTTGGAGCACCTCTTCCTTGGCTTTTTAATGTGTTTATGGACATTATTTATTTATTTATTTATTTGAAGTGGACAGCGTGCGTTTTTGCATAATTGGGGGACTCTGACTCTGGGAGAGAGAGAGAGAGAGAGAGATGTGATCATCATGTTTGCAATGTAAACAGTGAATAGTTTCAAACTTTTTACTGTTTTTGAGCTCATGGGATCTCGTAATAGTTTTGTTTTACTTGTTGGTTCTGATTATGGTAATTGAGAATGCATAACCATGGTTTGTTAAAGTAAGTAATTTACCAAATGAATTTACTGTCCTGATTAGATGGTGATCTTAATCTATTGCATGTACTGTGCCTGAGACCTGTCACTTAAGGTGGAGCCCTTCAGGCAAATTTCAGTTCATTGTTCCATTTGATTCGACTCTAGTTGTTTTAAGAAAGTATTAATATTGGTCAAATATAGAATTATTCAAAAACAATCAACACATTAGCAGCCAGCAAAGGTTCACATTCGAGTCTTTTACATAAAGGATCTGCGACCCTAGAGAACAATTCACATGCATATATCAATAATATATAATTCAAACATGTTGTGCAACACATTCACGATTGAAGTCCATGTATTATTTATTTAACAGTGGAGCATCCATTTATAAGGCCTCAAAATTGGAAATTTCCACGTATTATCTCCAAATATTCCACACAACAACTATCTATATTCTCTCTCTTTCTATTCTCGTTTATTGATTCTCCTTTCCTTTTACTTTTCTCTCTTTCTTTCTTTCTTCTTAATTCATTTCTATGGTACATGTATGAATAATAAGCTATGGTATAGTTGGGAGATGGCATGAATACCTCAGGCTCCGATGTGAGGCAAGAGCATGCCGAAGGGCAACATCTACTCTTGCACCTCCCCGAAATAATGACTCGTACAACTGACAAACAAATTGAGACAATTCCTCCTCATCATCATCCCAGAAAAGCATTGAGCGCTCCACACTTCTCTCCGGTTCGCTATCTTCCCAGTCACTTGCTGGGCTGGCAGGTTCTGCCTCTTCCTCTTCTACTTCTTCCTCACCAATTTCAAACCTCCCATTCTCCAAAGCACCAAACTCACCGGATCCATGAAATGTCGTTAGTTGCATCTCTTGGGGTTCAGCTGACGGGCATATCACAGCTTTTGCACCAGAGTCTAAGAATGCCTTGATCAATGTTCGGGTTGGCCCATATATACCTGTGCAAATTATTATCCTGTCCCTCCAAGCTCCTACCTGAAAGTTTAGAGAAAATAACAAGTATCAGTCGCACCAATTCAAAAAATAAATGAGCCAAACTTGTTACTGATCTTGAAGACCAAGTTGCCATCAAAAGTCTCTCGCCAACAAAGGAATTCAAGGTAAGAAATTCAAATTTGTAAGTCTGATGCTATTGATTAGCTTGGCTCTTTTAGAAATCGAAGAGAGAACCTCTAAATAGAGTAAAAGACCCGACAACATACCATCCAACGAACATCATCATGGGTTAAGTGCATAGAGGGAACTGTTCTACGAAACATATATGCCCCAATTTCCTGGCCATCTTCCATTACCTTCGGTAAAATAATAAACAGGATTAGCAGTTTTGCACTTGTTAGCTGCCAACAACAAAGGACTATCAGAAAAGAGAAGGCAGAAGTACACCAAACATACTTGTGTTTGGCGACCTATATACCGGTGGACTACACATCCAATTTGAAAATATGGCCTACATGCAACCAGATCAGCAATACTTGAAATGTTGGTGACAGCAGATGCATACTTCTTTCGACGTCCCCGCACTATTGTCAGTAAGCTATATTTAACACTCTGCAGAAACTTATCTGCAAGTTCTCCAGGTTCGGCAACCACAAATACATCATTCTGCCAACTACAGCATAAACATCCTCAGCAGCTTATAGCTAAAATCTTAGAAGTCTAAATGTGAAAATAACATAAAGAAGGAACATGAGAGGGAAAGTTAACCTTAATATTGAACCAAACGTGTCATTTTGGAGAACAAAATGTACTATTCCAACTTGCGGCGAATTCTGAAGTTTCTCATGTAGTGATCGGACAGGCAATGAAAGCTGCCTGCGTGCTAAAGGGGAGTCGGGTGGTGAAGCAGAAGTTTTTGCTGATTGAAAACCATCCAAGCTTAAAGGTGGGACCATATCAATTCTGCCGACCCTATGAGAGCCAATATCAGGACTGTATAGAAGTGGGCTAGATGGGAAGCTCCCAGTGAACAAAGGTGACGTAAATGGTGTTGGGAAATTTGTTCCTGTGCCCTTAAAGGTTCCAGATACCCCATTAGTGAGAGAGAGTCGTATTCCATTACGAGAACAGAATGTCTCAAGTGACCGAGCATGATGAATGACCCTTCCAGAGTCTGGACTATGATGAGCTTCCACAAGTAGCACATTACGTCTCCAACCTAAAGAGGGGCTATTCTCATCCAGCACTGTAAAATACAAAAAGACTTCAAGGCTTAAAACACTAACTGAGAGGCTATTGCCAAAGTTATTAGGAATTATTCAGCGCCCATACCAGCATTGGAACCCTTTCCCTTTAGGAATTGCTGAGACTTGAAAGTCTCGGACAATCTGTCATCATGCTGATTCTGGAGCAGTCTTTCGCAGACATTCTTGAAGGCGAGAGAATTGTTTTGAATGTATTCATCAGTTGCAGCCTCCAACCTCATCCAGACTGCTGGATCAGTCTCATCCAGCTCCATATCACAGCGTTCATCAACTGCAATGTAAAGGCAGATAGAGGATTGAACAAGAATGTATGGATCCCAACTAATTAAAGGTACCTATACTTTATATTAATTCAGAACTATCTAGGAGTAAAGCAGTTGCTCTCTCCTGAACTCAAATGCAACATTTAATAATATAATCACACAATACCATATGGAGGCAAAAAATAAATGCACCCTTTCAAGGTTTTCTTTCCCAGAAAGAAATGGTTTGCATCAAGAATTGACAAGGCAAACACCTTTCAAGAACGAAGGAACTAAACTTTTTCATGAACACAGCATCACATGCTCATATGCTATCAATAATTCCTAAAAAGAGGAAACACGAGAAACAGCAAACCTGGATTGAACCGAAAATAATGTATCTCAGGAAGCATCGGAAGCAATGTGCTCAAAGCTTCCTCCACCCTATCAACTGAGCAAGCACTCTCAATCAACACTTGCCCAGTATCCAAATAGCGCCACCCACCTTTGCGAACCTAAGTAGAAGGTAGAATATATTACCAAGGAAACAAGGTCATAGCTACAATTAAATCAGCTATTTATCATCCATCAATTAAAATATCAAAAAATCCCTAGAAAGAAGGGTAGATAAAAGTGAGAGGAATGTCTAACAACAACTAATAATACTGGCACATACATTTCTAGAAAGTATCTCAGGATTATGCATGCATAAAAAACATTAGTAATAATATTATGATGAGACCTAAAGGTGTCTGTAGAAATCATATAAACCAATTCACCTAAGGCCAGATGAGCATAAAAAATTCAATGTTTACTGTCAGGTCTTTGCTTATTGAACGAGGAATTGTGGAGATTCATTTACACCGAGCTCTCTTTCACTGTGCAATGTTTGAAAATACAAATTTAAAAAGCACAATTCTTGCAGAAAGATGGACAAAATGCTCCACGGGGACTTGCTTACATAAATTTTTTTAATTTCTTTATGCCCATAAAAATTTATCTAGACAACTTGACATAGTAAACTATTTCAATATCAAATGAGTTAAATGCACTTTGCTCCCCCAAGTATACCCCATTTTGCACATTGCATCCTAAACTTCAAAACGTGACACTTTGCATCCCGTATTTTTAACGAACCAGCACATAACAACCTTTTACTCAAAATCCGTCGCTAAAAGTGCCGGGAAAGTGTCGGATTTTGCACTTTTAGCGACGGGTTTCGAGTCTGAGGGTGTTATGTTCTGGTTCTCTAAAAGTACAGAATGTAAAGTGTCACGTTTTGAAGTATAGAATGTAATATGCAAAATGGGATAAACTTGGGGAATGCAAAGTGCATTTAACTGGTATCAAAATAATATGAAAGCCTCTAGAGAAAACAAAGTCTCCAATCACCTTTGTTGAAACAGAACCACATCCAATTGAGACTAAACAGTCAATCCTTGCATCTGGCCACAAAAGCTGTGCTTCACGTAATGCAAAAATAGTAGGATTATTGGCAACAATAGCACCATCTTGCCAGCGATAACCATCTGTTAAAATTATGGCAAAAGATATTGGTAAAAACACCATCCAACAATTTAAATGTGAAAGGGAAGGCAAAATGATCAGTTAGTAAGCAATCACAAGAATGTAATACCATTAGAGTAATCATCGAGATAATATGGAGCCGCAGATGATGCTCTTATGGCTTGCCATACTTGATGCTTACAACTTCCAATGCAAGCATTGCGTTTGTATCCAACTTGAGCACCAGTAGTTGGTGTTCCAGAACCACTGGTTGCTTGGCTTTCAGAAATCGAAAGAGGTGTCTCTGATGTGCCAGCAGGGTACTACACTTTGAACAAACAAACAATACCAACAATGAGATTACTAGTTCTTTTTACATTTTGGGGGTTGGAGGAAATAGTGAATAACAAATTTAAAAGAATCAGAAATGAGTACATATCAAGCAACAAAGAACTCTTTGTATAAAAACCTGATAATTACGGAAGATAAAAGGCTGAGCTGGCACAACGCTGACTAGCGTTGATACTACAAAAACCTTGGGAATGCCTTTAACAGCTGATTCTATTATAAGGTCTCCATCCTCATCAGCACACATCTCCTTCAACAACCTCTCAAACTGATCAGCACTGTGCTGAAAAAAGGATAAAAATATTCAGGAATAGTGACATCTCATTTGATGAAAAGATTCTCAGAAAGTTTATGACCACTTCAGGAATATTCATCGCAGAAGTCCATGGAGGAAAAAGTTGGGGGGGGGGCACTGGAAAATGAAGAACTAGCAGAAGATAAAAACAAGGCGGGCATGAACAATAAAGTGTTTCCAAAACATAAGAGAACTGGACATCTTGCCAAACAGATTTTACACAAGATTAGCATCTTTTCAGATATTGTTACAAGATGTCATAATTTCTTAAAATTTATACATGAAAACAGCCTAAAGGTAAAAGCAATTTACGCCTACAACAAACCTTAGAGAAAGTAAAAAGAAAAAAAGAAGAGGAGCGTGACATACTTTAGATCCATGTACAACAACTCTGAAACTCTGTGATGAGCTTTTGTAAAGCTGATCCAGCTTTTCTCTCCAAGTTGCTGCTTCATTGTCCTTTGGCACAGGTTCAGCAAACACAAGCTTTCCTAAGGGTAGAAGACAGAGAAAAACCGCTGAAGAAAGAACAAACCATTTGAATAGGGCATTCTTAGAGCAGAGTCTCACCAAGTTTTTTGTATATTTCTTCACACTTATCCAAGGACATTAGTTTGATTCCAAGAGCAACAGCAAGCATACCGCCCGTTGATGTACCACATATAAGGTCGAACATCTCATGTATCCGCTTCCCAGTGCCCTTCTCTATTTCTTTAAGAATCTGCACAGTTGCCAAACCTTTCATTCCACCTCCGTCCATTGTAAGTATGCGCAGTCCTTGCTTTGCAACTTGTCTACCTTTAATAGCACGCCTCAAACTCTCATTTTCTCCTAGAATGGAACAAAACAGACTTTTATGTAAGGATTAATAGTTTTTCTTTTTCTCTTTCTTTCTTTTTTTAAATGTAGAGAATATTGTTTGAGAAAGCAACCAAGAATCGCCAGAGCACGAGCTGCAGCTTTGCTCACACGTGGCGCAGATGAAACAGTTAGCCTCAAAAGAAGTTCCCTCAAGCTTTCAGAAGTGACAAGAGTGCGACGATTCTCTAAACAGAAGGCTAGATTTCCAACCGCTAATAAAGAAAACCTTTGCACCTAATGAAAGATAACCTTAATTTGCAGATGAGCATGCAATCAAGGCAAGGAATCAAAACAGTAAATACACATCGGAAAAAGCAAGCTTGCCTCCAAATTTTTATGGGCACATAACAGTTTCAGTGATTTCAATAGATCCTTGGTCAACATCTTTTGAGCTACAGTATCCGATGTAAAAGCCAACTGAACCACTACTTGCAACACAGAAATTAATTCTTCAGGGCCAGCCGATCTCAATACTCTTTCAATGGGTTGCATGATGTCAGATTTCATCAACTGCATTGCCACAGAAACATCTGAGGCAAGAGATGAAAGGGCAGAACAGGCTTGTTCAACCTGAGACGACATAAAATTTTTAGAACAAACACCTGACTGATAATAGATGAGCAATAATTTTCAAAACACTTAACAGCTAACATACCACATGTTGATTGTCACTACTTATCATACTTATAAGCTGCCGCACTGCATTCTCATCTTTACCAACAACTACACGATTTCCTTCGTCTTGCATTATTTTTGCCAAGGCAGATGCTAGCAAAGGGTGGTGACAAGAAGAGAAGCGAAATATAAGAGAGAAGAAGGCACTTAGTTTATGTCGAGATGCAACAAAGTATGAACTGTTCTCCGTCTGCAATCACAAACAGAAGAACATACATGTTACTTCTCAAAGATAAAAAGTTCTAAAAAAATAATTGCAAGAATATTTCAACATGCAATACCTCTATCTGCACATTGACCAATCTAAGATTGTCATCCGCAACAATCCTAATATTTGCAAGAGATAAGTGATGAAGTTTGTGTAGTGGCAAAATTTCAGGAAGAAATTCAAGGGGGTTACCAAATAGCCTAAGAACACGCAACTCGGCCATAACCCTGTCGTTAAGCTTACAAGAAACGTTAGGCCTCCATATAGTTGAATCAAAACAAAAGAAAATTAAAGACATAATTACAGAGTACATTACCTAAAATCAAGAAGGGGCCTGACCAGCTTGTTGTGTTCCAAGGACAACTCCACCAATCCAGCACATTGTCTCAATTCAACTGCTTACATCAGAAAAAACAAGAAGCAAAAGAATTAGCTGCAGCCTGCACATGAGACTTGTCTTACCAACAGAATTAGGTTATTATGATTGCTTACTGCAACTTATCCTGTATTCAATTAATTGATATGGTTGAGAAAGAGACTCAAAGATAATACCAGATATAGAAAAAGAAAGGTTGTCATATAAATATACTCTTTCTTACTAAGTGAATAAATAAACTCTCAAGCTCACCAGGCACTGTAATCAACATGTTGTAGTCAACTGCAAGAACCTTCAAGTTTTTCAGCTCACCCAGCTCAGGTGGCAAAATATATAGTTTGTTGTTATCAAGGTATAGCTTCTCAAGAAGTGGCAGTCGTGTTAACTCCACTGGCAATACCTGAGGTTAAGTGCAAGTATGAAAATGATTGTTATTCCAGACTTCCCGTAACATGCAGCTTAAGTCAAACTATTGAGAACTCAAGTTGCTTTTGATCTTTTTTAAAGGGCACTTTTTTTCTCTTTTAACAATATAAATATGCTTATATGGACTCATGCATGAGTTTAAATCTTTATCATTCTGAATGTAGAAGCCACATAGATATATATCTACCTATTCCACTTAGAATCAACCAAATAGCATAAAGTTCAAGACAACCTGAAGTCAGTAGTATAGACTATTAAGTCTGGCATAACTGATAATCCAGCTTACACTTGCATTCGTATTAAGATGGAACAATCTATTACCTAAAAGATACATCTTTAACATTTCAAAAGATTAATCTTCCATGGTTGAACAACAACAGACTATAATTTCAAAAGCTAATCTTCTTATTCACCCATAAAAGATTAGCAATTACATTTAATTGCAATCCCACAGGAAAAAGACAATGAAAAATACTCACCGACAAACCACAGCCACAAAGGCTAACCAGAGTGACACTCTTCCAGTGATCAGGACAGCCCACAAGCACATCTACATCCCCTGACCCGGTCGGAGAACCCGAACTGTTCGAAGAGAAATCAGACCTCATTAACCGCGTCAAAACACCCATCCCATCACTCTGGTGACTTGAACCGCCAACCCGAGACAAAGTAACCGCCCGGAGCGGCTCCCTACGCTTCACGACCTTCATATCCACGCCCACATTGCATTCTCCCCCCTCCATATCATCACCCGATACTTTGAATTCCAATTCCACAGCGTCTTGAGGCAAAGGCAACGCTACCATGACCTGAGATTGCAGCCTCAGAGCCACCTGATCCTCGTCATCGCCGGCGTTCCAATCGAGATCGATTCGAAACCCTAGCTCCTGATGTTGTTGCAGTAATTGTTGTTGATCCTGATTTGATGAAATGGACGATGATGATGACGATCTTGACGAAGATGAAGGGCTGTAATCTTCTAATGTATCATCAGTACCATAATATAGTGATAAATGAAAGGTCTCGGTAGCTCTTTTCCATCCCAATCCCCAAGACATTGTTAGGGCTTTAGATTACAGTGAATTGAATTACAGAATGTGAGTTTACATTTGTGTGAAGAAAGAGAAAAATTAGGGTTTAAGAGAGATCTCGAAGATTGATTTACAGATTGGAAAATGGAATTTTTGTGCGTGTATAGTAGTAGTATATACAGATCGTACAGTCGTTACTTTTGAATATCTGTTCGTTCTGCTTGGGGTTTACAATTTAATTACGTTGTGGAAAATGAAGACGACAATCAATACGGCGACGTATAAGTCAGAGGCATGCAGAACTTCGTCTTCTGGACTCTGGACCTGGAGTGGTTGAAAAAAACCAGCTGGTCAATGTCAATAACTCAATAATCAACATTGTATTTTCCCCCCCTTTTTTTCTGGTTGGTTATATTTTTATTGGGATAAATCAACTTTTGGTACCTGTACCGGAACACGACTTACAAATTGATACCCGAAGTGAAAAAAGTTATAAACTGGTGATTGTACTCGAAAAATGTTACACTCTGTTAAATAGTAGAGTTTCATCCTTATTCTGTTTGAAAATTTGACAGGTCAGATGCAAAAGGTTGACATGGCAATGACTGGCGATGACTGAGTAATGATGATGTGGATTTGGAAGAACATTTTTATGAGAAAAATGGAAAAAAAAATATTTTAAAGTATAATATAAATTTTAAAAATTAGCCAAAAAAACAAGAAAATAAATAAATAATATATTTAATTATTTTTGTAATTAATATCAAATAAATTTTTATTTATAAGTAAGCCATTTATAAAACATAAAAACTAAAAATTTGCTAATTATTTAGTTATTTTTTATATAATTAATAACAAATATAATTGAAAAATATATTTAATTATTTTTTATTAATACCAAATAAATTTTTATTTAATTCTTTACAAATAATAATAAAAATTAGAAAATTATGTCAAAAAATAATAAAATAAATGAAAAATATATTTTATTATTTTTGTAATTAATATCAAATAAATTTTTGCTTAATTATTTACAAATATAATTAAGGAAATTATAAAATAATTGAATATATGAATTTAAAAGGAAAAATTTATTCCTAATGAATTTTTAACATCTTATTTCTTCAAACTAATAAAAATTTATACCTAATAAAAATATCTTTTAACAACTCATTTCTTCAAACTAAATCATAAAACAAACATAAAATCAAGCCCTAAATCAAATCGATCGAGCCTAAGAACAAACCAAAGAACACCCTAAATCAGAATCATTTCTTCAAACTAAATCATAAAACAAACATAAAAAAGCCATGAAATCCCTTGCATCTGATCCATGTTATTGCAGGAGGAGATCTTTGGCCCAGTTCTTGTTTGTATGCAGGTATGTCAATAGTTTTCCATGGAGTTGAATCCTATGAAAATGCTTAACACACGCTCGCCATGACAAGCTTCCCTCGTTGCATTTGATTTTCAGGCTGACAGCTTAGAAGAGGCCATAAGCATAATTAACAGAAATAAGTACTTCCTCCACTATAGCTACCCCTGTAATCATTATAGCCAAAAAGAGTTGTAGTGCCTTATGCACAGCCCTTGTTTCTTCTCCAAACAAACCGAAGAACATCAATCGTTCCTCTTCTCAAACCCATGAATTCCGTTGCATCTGACGACATCTCCCTTTCCGAAACCCTCTTTTTTTCCCTCAATCATTGATTGATACCTTCATCGTTTCCTGAAATCAAAAAGGCACCAGAAAAAAATAAAAATCAAAACTAAAAACAAAACATAATAAACACAAACCCAGTTGCAATCAATCATACACACAGGTGCAATCAATCAAACCCAGCTGCAATTAATCATGCACCAGAATCCATTTTTAATTCCAACAAACAACGGCAATCACATAACAGATCTGGACACAATGGAAAACAGACCTAAAACGGCCAAATCATTCATCAAACCGAAATAAAAAATCCATCTGACCATGTACAAAGATAATCGGTAAAAGAAAATGAATTCAGAACGGTAACAGCAGCAGGTCGTAAGACCAGAAACCCAAACTATAACAAACCTCCGGCAAAACCCCTGCACAAATCCAAACCCAGATCCAACACAACCACATCAGCCTGGAGTGAAATTGTTGAAATGGAATCATTAAGCTTTGTACTAACAATTTTTTATCATAAAAGAAATGGAATCATCATCTATTCCTCTCCAAATCAACCTCAGTTGTCATAAATTTTCAAAAATTCGCCATAGTGGCCAAAACCCTAGGAAAACTAATTTAAACACACAAATCTACCAATTTAGGTTTGAAAATTACTGGGCATTGTTTCTTAACAATTTTCGAGTGAAATAAACCTAAAATTACCCACAAAAACTCCAAAAAGTGCAACAATCTTACCTATAAAGGCTTGGTTGCGACTCCATTTTTTCTTGTAATTTTGGCTTGTGTAATTTCTTCAACCAAAATAGCTACAGTTATAACTTATAACTATGATGAAGGCGACGGACGAAGGTGGTGGAGCTCGTGGAATCGTTGAGCAGTGATTCTCGGAGCTTCTTTGCTTTTGATCGATCGACTTCGTAGCTTTTCTTTGCTTTTGTGCTTCTGGGTTTGAGGAACAGAGCTTGAGGAAGTTTTTGATTGTAATTTGGTTTTGATAAAATGATTTATGGGTTTGGTAATTTGATTTAATAAAAGGATTTTTGGATTTTTGGTTTTATTTGTTTGAAGAAAGGAGTTGTTAAGTGGTATTATATTAGTTTAATATGTAATATTTATGTATTTACATTTTTACCCCTTATTTATTCAAAAATATATTACCAAAATGGAAAATGTCAGATAGTTTAAGGTAGTGATTCGTAGTTAAGCCTTTGTATTATTATCCACGTCAGATGAGTAAGCCACGTCAGAATTTTTCATCTATTCCGTTAGTCAATTTTAACGATTATTTAAAAATTGGAAAGTACAAGCACTAGATGACAACATTTTTCGAGTACAATCACCAATTTGTAACTTTTTTCACTTCGGGTACCAACTTGTAAGTCGTGTACCAGTACAGGTACCAAAAGTTAATTTATCCCTATTTTTATTCTTTTCCATTTTCTCGGTTGATGGGTTGACTAATACTACTTACGGAGTATTTAATACTCTCATTTTAATTTTTTTTAAATCAATTTGTAAAATTTTAAAATTAATGTGATTCATGTAAATTTTAATGACAACAAATTGAGTGATTGATGATAAATAAATGATAGTACAATAATTACGATTATGGAGTCTATATAATATGTGTGTATATATATATATATATCAATTTTGATAGAAAAATAAAATAATACTCCCTGCATCCCTTAATCGTTTTAGATGTTTTTTTACCTAATTATTTGTTGTTTTCTATAATTTAGGAGAATTAACTACAATCTTTAAAAAAATGTTACTGATGAAAGAACGTATAAAATAAATATAGTAATTATAAAAATTTAAGAATATTATAAATAATTAATATTATATTTAATGCTATACAATCACAGAGAGAAAGAAGAGTAGCATGTGGATGTCTTCAAATTGAAATGATTCACTTTTTGACGATATGCCATAAGTATCCATTTGCATGATTTTAAAACCCGTATCCAAATTCGTAAATCCAACTTATCATAAATCCAACCTTCTTGCAGCCGAAGAAAAAATATCCAGCAATTCCCTTTTCACTCCATCGTCGGCAAATATAAAGTCGACGGCATTCCTTGCTAGTTGAAACATTTCCTCCTTTCCAATACCTTTTGTAATTGGCAAATAAACCACAAGTCAGTGATGATATTTAATCAATATGTATCTCATTCATATGCTCTGCTCCAGAAGAGACACCTACCAAATGTCGAAGATGCAAGGACGTATTCGCCAGAGAGACTGGTGGAGAATACTCCGGCATCATCCGTGCAAAGGACTATCGGATGCTTGGACTTGTACAAATCCTCTGCGGTACAAGTTCAGTTGTGTTACATTATTGAAATGTAACTATGATCAGGGAAATCATTGTAAATGCCATTACTAGGAGATCAAGTGAAATTATCAAAAAACATCTTTCGGATAAAATAAAAAGAACTAACCAAAATGATGAACATCCACAGAAGAAATTGTGTCGGTCCTGATGTTGGATGTCAAGCAAATCTCAACCTGCAAGAAATCAATAGAAACAACGCGAAAAGTTTTAGCATGCTAAATTAACCAAAAAAGAAACTATCGAGATTATGGCTTTAGATGATTTACACAAGCATAAGAACAGCAAAAGTGGAAAAGTAGTGTAATAAACTACTTAATATTGGCCTTTACGGCATCATGTATCGACAGGCACAAAGTATCATTATATTCTTAAGAAGCAAAGGAATGGACACAAAGACCAAACTGGGATTTTGGATGATTTCAACTTTCTCCACTCTTCCTCTCCGAAGCAACAAGCATGGCCAATTCTCCCAGGAAGGAAGTCCAGCATTGCCTGAATTTCCTCCAAATTGGGAACCTATAAGCACTAAGTCAAGGAAGTAAAACTAGTTAGTGTAATATGAATAATAATTAAAATTAGGATATTTGGAAATAGGGGTAAGCTTAGTGAACCTCGCCGCAGTGAAGAGTTATTGAGAGACCTTGCTCCCGAGTAAACTTTAAAGCTGGTAAAAATGTTCTCCTGCCATAAATGCAAAATACGAACCAAGAAGTAGAAACTTTACAGCAATTCAATAACACTAGTCAACCGCATAGAACATTTTGCAACGAAGAGTACCATTCACCGATGACAGGATTGCCGGAAAGGTCAATCCCCACCACCCCCACATGTCTCATTTCCAGTGCAAGCTTAACCTTTAAATAGCAGGGTAAGAGAAAGTAAAAGGAAAGCCTTCGGACAATATAAACTTGAAATGACGATCACTTCCACTAACATACAGTTTCTATTGCAGCTTCAGTTGTCTCACGACGGTCAATACTGAGAAGAAGTCTGACATATATCTTCTTTCTTGCAGTTTCATTACATGTATCACCTGGACCTCCTGCGCCCAACTCACAAGAAGCAAAATCAACTTCAACAATACTTACAGCCCTTAAACCCTCCACAACTGCTTCAATGTAAGATCGCTTGCTCATCCCTATGGAATCATTCCTCTATATAAAGAAAAGAAGAATCCGTCATTTTCTCCATCAATGAATACCTCAATCTGACTAAATTCAATATTAGAGTAAAAAACCAACAGTTTGCTTCAAAACCCACCAAGAGAATTGCTGATCACTTCTCTACCTCATATTAAAGCAAAATTATACATTCATTATGCTTCTAAGTAGAAAACTACACAATAATATTGTCTTTGATAGATAAGTGTCAAAAAGAAATTAGTTAGTATAAAATTTTCATATAAATATTCAGTAAGTAAAATCACTACTTAATTACCTTTGGAGTTGTTCTTAACTCCAAATAAACAACATTTTCAGCAGCAAAATCTTCAACCACCTATTTTGCATTAACACACAAAAAAAAAAAAAAACAGAGGAGGCAAATCATTGCTAAATACTTATAGAAATAAAATCAAAAAATTAGGGAGTCATCATACTTCTTTAGTAATTCTTGTTATGGTTTTGTGGTCAGTAGTCACAATGTGGATCAGGTCAAACAACTTGAACACTTCTCGAAGTGATCGGTCAGCTACATTATCAAAGAAAGCAAAACATATTTTTGTATAAAGTTTCAAGAAAAATTTTGAGAATTAAAATTTCTAGCGGGAAATTAAAAGACAAAAAAATGAACATACCTTTTAGGATGACATGCTCAAAGTCTGAGAAAACTATGGTGCCCTTTTCACCCAAATTTTTAGCAAGTTCACTGTATAGCAAAATTCTACCTCAATAAGTCTAGGAATAAGTTAAGTCCATCACACAACCTCCATAACTAAAAAGATTTCAACTTTATCTATTTTCCAGAACTGGGAAGTAAAACCCAACTGGGTATCTTGAATTGAATGTATTTATATCTGCTATTGAGAAATAAAAGTACATACAGCAAGATTTCAACTAAAAAGAATTCAACTTTATACAGAAGCAGGAAGCAAAAACCAATTGGGTCTATTTAAGTGATGTATATCAGGAAGAAAGATTTCAACTTTATACAGAACTAGGAAGTAAAAACCAATCGGGCATATGTAAGTGAGTGTATATATACAATTGAGAAAGAAAGAAAGCTACATACAGTAGAGTGGAATCTCTGATTGACCCATTTAGGTGGGCGTGTAATTCAACCTTTGGCATAGACATCCACCACTCCATCTCTCTCTCTCCCTGCTCTGTCTTGTTTTGATCTACAGTACTTAGGGCGTGAGTGATTTGCAAACAGAAAAACACCCGGGGTTCAATAAGTGTAGCGAGATGGGTCAATTGTGCAGTATTAATGTGGGTATTGGTCCAAGTAAAATACGAATATAGGATCACTGTATTTTGAAAGTAAAAAAATGTGGGTATAAAATAAATTTTGTTAATTTATTTCTTATGATGAATATTATTGGAAAATTAATATTTTGTTATTTTATTGTTCTAAAATAATTTTAATTTGTTCATAAAAATTGTTAAGATATCTTGCGGAAATAATTTGAAAGAACTAAGAACAATATATAAAAGTTTTTTTAAAAGTAATATAATTATGTATTATTTTTGTCACGAGAGATCCTTAATTCTGTAGGGTTATAAGTTCTTATAATTCTTTTGTTATTTATGTGTAACTGATTTCGTTTTGAATACCCAGTATTTTGGGTGCTATGTTGTCAACATAAAAATTATATATAAACATTAGTAATTGATAATATTAAAAAAAATTAAATTCGATTAATTTCTCCTGACAACTGCCAATATTACAAACGACCACCAGATACATACATGGATGAAAGTTAAAATTCAATCAATTTCATATGCAAAAATTTGGTTGAGCAATGAAATAGTTGAATTACATCTGATTAGTCTTTTTTTATAGTTAAAAATATGAGAATTTAGACTAGTACAGATAATGGGTACTCCACAATCCCTTTTCTTACAGACTTCACAGATGAACTCACACATAAACATCATCTAGTTTTTATTTAATTCAAGGGCAAAGAGTCGCATTTGCAGACTTTAATGTTCCATGTTTATATGACATTCTATTTTTGTGGATATATATATTGCAAATGAACTCATTTCGTGGAATGTAGGGAATACTGCCAGTTTACCAAATTTCATTGTATTTAATCTAGTTATGAACTTGTTATTATATTGAATCAAAAGTTTTATTACAAACATTGACTTTTAAATTAGTGGAGCCTAATTTTATTGTTAATATGGATGGAATATATTTTATCAATCCTCATTTGGGTCATTTATCATTCATTAGGGGTCAAATATTGGATGTTGTATGACAGTTAATGTAGCTGATAATGTGCCTAGAAGTTGTTAATGTTGAGTAACATTACCTAAATTCATCTTGACGAAGCCTAAAGTCATGTTCAAAGGTCATTTCCATCAAACTGATGCTCAAGAGCTTGCCACTTCTAGGCTTTTAGCTTTGGTACATGGATATTTTCATGGATATATGTTATTTATGATTTCATTTTCTTATTTTTGCACAGATTTCTTGTAGGCATGTTCATAGGTAACTAACTGGCCCGCACCGAACCGGATCAGTTACCGAAAATACCCAAATTATTGATACCAGTATCGATTGGATCAGTATACCGAACCAATTAACTGATCCGGTATCAACACGGTACCAATTTTATCTCATTTTGTACTGGTCACAATTGCAAAGTAGCTCAAAACAAAAACAGTGGGTCACTTTCTCTCTCTAGAAAAACCCAAAACAAGCTCCATTGCCCCTGTTTACAGGGTCGGCCCTGAGTTTTTAAAAGCTTAAAACGATAACAAACAAAATAAATATTTTGCGAATTGTTATTAAGATAGGCATAAAAAAAACTAAGAATTTTCCCTGAACAAAAGAGCATCAATACGAAAGAATACCAAATATAATAACCGGCTATTTCAATATTTCCAAAGTTGTGTAGGTGTAATATGAAAAAGGGGCCTTTCTGATTCAAAAACTACAAGTTTGTAATTGAGATTTGGACCTATTTCATTAGGTAAATTTTTTGTGGGCCTTTAAATTTAAACTGACGTGGGCTGGGCTCTTTTATTTGAGTATATATATACATAATACAAATACCTATTGGGGGCATTAAAAATTTGTCAATTGTAATGGGCCTAAAGCCCGGACACCTTGGGCTTTAGCCCAAGGCCGATGCGGCCTGTTTTACACTTTCTCTCACCTCTCCTCACCTCACCTCACCTTACATTATCATTATCATCACAAGAGATCATGATCATCTTATTTGATATGACCCCCTATCATCTTTTCAATTTTTCCACCCTTCATATTCTCCATAAATCTATGCATTTCAGTCTGACAATATAAACAAGAAGTCAGACTAGTACAGATCAAGTACCTAGTAGGCTAGTCTGGGTGTAGAGGAGTTTGATTTTAAATTTAATTTAATTTGTGGGGGGGGGGGGGGGGGGGGGGGGGGGGATAACAATGGAGGATCAATTAGTTGAGGGGAGGATTGATAATAAGTGGGTTGGATATGTGGTTAATGTCGATAAGGTTATTAGGAAGAATAGATCCAACAACAGGTCAGTAGCAAGAGAAAATATTTAGCCGCAGGAGCAAGCGTCGCCGATACGATGATGTGCCCATAGCGTTGCAGACACTTTACGCGTTGTGTCGAGATGTGTTTAGAGGCCCCGGGACTATTCCTCCTCCTACTCATGTTCACAAACTTCGCCATATCATTGGCCCCGATACTCTTCTTTCAATTAAACTCTATCCTTCTCTTCATCTTCTTCTTCTTCTCGGTGTATATTTATTTCAAGAGAATTAACCGATACAACCGGTTCGGCCCGGTTTATACCCAATGATCCAAACCATTTTCCGAACTCGGTCCCGAATATCCGGTATATACCGGTTCCGTACCATTCCCGAACCGACTGGTTTGAACTAGTTTGGTTTGGTCAAAAACCCAAAAAACCAAAAAAAATTGCCCACCCCTACTTTCTTGACTTCTTTGCATTTTGTTTTGCATTGCATTCAATAGGTTGTACAAATGTATTTTTTTGGTGAGAGTATGCAATTAGTTCTGTTACATTTAGTACTCCTTTGACCTTTGTTCCAAAATGAGAGTTAAACTTTAAAAGTCAAAGTTTTTAAGAAAAGTTACTCTATCATTATCAATGGCCAAAATGAAAACTTTAAATATGGCTCTTTTTTTATATAAAAAAGTAAACTTTCATTTCGGGACAAAGGGAGTATATGCTTGTTATCATAGAAGAACAATATCAAATCATTGAATTATATAA
Source organism: Panax stipuleanatus (assembly GCA_020205555.1). Classification (NCBI taxonomy): domain Eukaryota; kingdom Viridiplantae; phylum Streptophyta; class Magnoliopsida; order Apiales; family Araliaceae; genus Panax; species Panax stipuleanatus. The sequence continues at coordinate 224,260 of JAINUT010001328.1, read as the reverse complement.
CTCTATTTGAGGTCTTAAGTTTTATTAAAAAAAAATCACAAGCAGACTCTGTAAAACATCACCAACAAGCGTTATCTATGTATTTCTCTCGATGCAGAGTTGAGCTTGTCTGGCTATATCTTACTTTGGAATGGAAATGGTGAACATATCATTAATTTTGAAGCTTATAATGGTCTAATCACGAGGAATGACGCCCTGCTTAGTAACCAGGAAAAGGAAAAAACTTCTGCATTCATCCGGATTTCCTTTGGGTTTTCCATCTTTCCATGATTGTAAGAAGGAAACATGAGAAACTAATATTGCAGAAGTGTAGGATTAGTATATGACGTTAAGGATTTGAGTCTCTTGTGTTTGGCGATGAGCTTTTTGAACCATGCTGCTGACAGTTTTGGAGTTCGCTCAAGTGTAACGCGATCGACATGGTGAAGCCCAAACCGTTTAGTGTACCCATACAACCACTCAAAGTTGTCGAGCAATGTCCACGCAAAATATCCCCTCACATTTGCTCCTTTGCTGATAATATAAGCAGTTAACTATATGGGGTTAGACTTTGCCCACTTTTATATGTAGACATTCAAAAATATGACTGCTTTGGTTCCACTATGAAGTTAATGTTGTTAATCATTTATAAATAAACCAAGGTGGACCTCAAAAGTTAAATATGAACATATAATTGCTGATTTTTTTTTAATGGGTTTAACTACGAGTCTTAAATGGTATAGAGCCAGGGCAGTTTGTTTCATATGCATAACTTCGAGGCGTGCGGACATATTCTTACCTCATGGCTGTCGACAGAGCATCTAGATAGGCAGCCATGTACTCCACTCGCTTGTCATCTTGGAGAGATTCTTTAAGGGTAGAACTTGAGTTGGTCTTGTCGCAATAACCTGCGAGAACCCATCAGACATGTCAAAAGTGGGCAGATAAGATTTGTAGAACAGAGATACTGATAACTGCTTGATTTACCATTTTCTGTAATATACATTGGTATATTATTGTATCTTTCCTTTACATAGGTGACTACTTTCTCCATTCCCTCTGGATAAACATGGAGTGGCATCAACCCTGTCTAGAGAATGTAAAATGCTTCAGCAATTTGCAAGATGTTGAGGGTAAAAGGAGTGCAGATTGTGAAGCTTTAAGTTACTTACAAATTCCCCAATTGGTATCCCATCCTTAAAAGAAGTTTGTCTGTAATAACCTTCTATTCTTGAGGTCCCCGGTAGAGGTTCACAAGCGGAAAACATGCAGTCTTGAACGTATAAGCTAGCATAGTGGTTGATGCCAATAAAGTCCAATCCCGTTTTCAGCTTCTCCTGGTCGTTACTAGAAAATTCTGGTAAAGTAGATCCCAAAATCTTTTTCATCTCTACGGGATATTTTCCTAATATGATTGGGTCCAAAAACCTGCTTTAAATTTCAGTTAGACATGACCTTGTCTTTAAGGGCCTGTCAGTGCGTTTAAATTTGGAGGGAAGGGAAGGGATTGCAAGGCAAAGTTCTTTCCAAAAGAATTGTGAGGAAGAACTTTTGTTTCCATCCATTCCCTTCCCCCCAAAATAAAACTCCAGACAGGCCCTATGGTTCGCGTAAGGCTTTCTTGTATCTGATGTATGTATTGTTGAAGGAACTAACCAGTTCATAAAGAAGGACTGAGCTCTTTCTGCAGCTAACTTGTCTACTGAGGATTCACTGATTGGTTCATACCATAGAGCATGCAATGTAATTCCAATGCTACCTCCTTGTTCGTTCTGGTTATTATCACAATGGTGTACATATGTTATGACTAGAAATTGTCCCAACATAAAAAGACATTAATTCCTGGCAAAGTTTACGTCACAGTTGCAAGACTGGAGTTGATTGACAAATTGCAGAAATCTACGTGAAATCATTCTTAGCAGTATAATGTTTGCATTTTCATAGATAGATTGCATATTGTTTCTTCAACAAAGTATAGATTTCTTGGCTTGCTTTATGGAGTAGATAATTGCAGCAGGTGCTTGTACCTGGTATTTAGTTCTGTACAAGTTAACAGCAGCTGCATGGGATAGGATGATATTGTGAGCTGCTACGAGAGGCTCTGACTTTGAATCTCCATTCGTGCAGTTCCCAAATGGACTTGAGCAACGACATGGTGGGTAAATACCAGAACGGTAAGTAAGAAACATTAAGACATTTGGCTCATTGAAGGTGACCCAGTACTTCACCCTGTTCCCAAAGTATTTGAAACAAATGTCTGCGAGATATTCAAAATCCTCCCTGGAAAAAAAACACCACCAATTCTATCAAAATTATAATGCTGGAAATCATAGATCCATCCAGCAACAAGCGACAAGTTTTGGTTAGATTTTTATTTTTATTTATTAATTAATTAAATTTGAATTAGTCATTGCTGTAGCATAATAAGTTGTGAATACGATACTTACTGTATTTTGGGACTTAACCAGCTTCCATATTTGTCCTCAAGTTCTTGAGGTATGTCAAAGTGACTCAGCACTACAAATGGCTCGATACCTGTATTAAAAATAACAGATGTGTGAACTCAGAATAACATCTATTATGATGGCGAACTTTTCTTAAAGCTTTGATTAGTGTGTTTTGGTAATACATTGATAACCTTTAAGAAGAAGAGCATCAATGAGCCTGTTGTAGTAGTCAATGCCAGCCAAATTGACATGTCCATATTTCCCTCCTGTTATAAAACATAGCTGGGTTTAAAATTTTATGGCATTGTTTTAATTTCTGGGGACATTAGCCAAATTTTGAAGTATTTGATCTCACTTGGTAGTATTCTTGCCCACGAAATTGAGAACTTGTAGCTGTTGACTCCGAGAGACACCATCAGCTCTATGTCTTCCTGTTTCCATGCATGTCCCAAATTATCTATTTATTGTCATAAAAGTTTTGTATAAAGATTAATTTGTGGTGTATGGGAAATTAATGTCCCACTTTTGAAAGTGTTCTGGGTCCCGTACTCCATAGTACTGCGCCTGCTCTCATGTGAAAGAAAAAAAAACCTTATTATGATTATCTTTGACGCTAAATTAGACCAATTAATTTATGGAAACCGATAAATTTACAACAGAAAATGATATTTCAATTGTCGCTATAGATTCTATAGCGACGGTGTTCATGTACCGGTAGCCATTGTTTTTCGTCTGAATGTAGAGGGAAATAGTATAAAGAAAAAACAAGAAGTAAATGTCATATTTTCTAAATTTTTAAAGGAGGAGAAGTTATTTTGAGAGGATAAATTGTTCAGCATTATTGACATCGCTTTCTGGGGTTAGGTAGAGTATCGTTATCAAAAGCTAAAATATGCATGTCCTAACATGATATTTGATTTACAGTATTTCAGTGGTGATCATATTATATGGACATTATTAGTGGTTGGTAGCTAATCCAATTCCACAATATCAAATGGGACCAAGAATCATATAAAATATAGGGAGGAAATGAAAAAGAAAAAAGAGAGAGATGAAAATGAATAAAAAAAAGTCTATCTTCATATAGATGTAAATATATATAGATGAGTTGAATAGTTGTACGTACCAAGTATCGATGGTATTGATCAACAGCAATATCCCCATTACTTCCATCGTCTATACTTCCTGCAAGATTTAAGTGCCTTACTTAGCAGAGCATATAATTAGAAATAAAATGATTTTGTTTTTCCCAAGTACTTGGAAGGGTGTTTAATTAGAATCTAGAAAGAACGATTGCTGTAACCTGGATTATCACTAGCAAATACATCCCAGTTGTTAAGACCTTTCCCGTCGGCTAAGTAGGCACCTTCATACTGCAAAAGAAATCCAATAAAAGGAAAAAAGAAGAAGAGCTATAGATTTTATTTCTAGAGGTTTATGAATCTTGCATGATTTTAGTCTCGATGTACAGTATCCCAGGTATGAGAAGTTAATGTGTTTATGTGTACCTTAATATAGGGATCCGGTTATTATGAAGATAACTTCATAGTAAGTTGGTCAATTGACTAATACAGTGCTGACACACAAAGAGAGATCACCTTTCGGCTTGCGTATCGATACTGTATTGGTCAACTGATCAAAGTTAAGTTCATGTTAACCAGTTCCGCTAATAGATATACACAGGAGAATGATTCTTGAGCAGAGTATATTATTAGCGTCAAACGTTGTTTATAAAACCAACCCATGATCTGCCAAATTGTTTGACGGATGAACTAGTGAAAAAAAATTACCTGATAAGCTGAGGAACCAGTTCCAAAGAGAAAATCCACAGGGAAAGAAGATGGATCCAAGCTGTCTTTTGCAAGTTTATGTTGACATGATGACGATGTCAAGAGAGGTGACAGCAGCAGCAGCAGCAGCTCTACAAGCAAAACAGCTCTCTCAACTGCAGAGGAGAATATTTCCATTTTGAGCTCCTAATTAACTCTCTAAAAACAAGAAGAATCTGCCATCATATTTGAGACAGTTATTTCAAAAAAATAAAATAAAATAAAAAACAGAGCCCAACAAGAGACTTATTTTTAACTAAGAAAATAACAAAAGAAAATATGATAGTAGGAAGATAAGATGATGTTAAGGTCCCAGTCTACTAGGCAGTGATGGGTATATATTTATGAACAATATGGAAATAGTTGGGGTGATATTTGACTCGTGTAGCCGTTATCAACTTTTTCTTGTATTGCGTGTACTTTTCTTAATGAATTAGGTGAGGGGAGTGGATTTGAACTTGGTAAATCAATCAAAGGAGCTAAACTCCTTGATCATTAGGTCAATCACTTATAGTTTGTCACATTAATTATTTAGAAAAAATAATAACATGTCGATAAATAGTTAAATTGCGATCAACATGAAAATGTATGCTGTAAAATAAAATAAATTAAAGTGAGACCCTTCTTAATTTCAATATATCCCATTTATGTACATACATCGCAATCATAACTCAACCTAAAACTTTCGCAATATATAACATAACTTGTTTATTTAATCGTCAAGCTGCATTTAAAAGCCCTAAATTGAACAAATTGTTTATAATTTAATAAACTTAGGTTTTATTTGTTTTTGATTAACCGTCAATTTTGTCTTGTATTAAATAATTACATTTTAATTATTATCATCAAAGATAAAATAAATGTTTAAAAATATCTTTTTATTATATATCTAATATTATGTAAAATTATATACGGATCAAATTAAGGTTGAGTTCAAGTCGTTGAATCTAGGGTTAAACTCGAGTCGAGTTTTGAACGAGTATGAAATCTTGTGTACGAACTCGGCTTAAGCTTGACTCATTTATTTATTTATTCATTTTTAACATCTACAATCATAATTTACCAATATTCGTATAATTATGATACATCATAAAGGAAACTTGTTTTTTGATTTGAGTAAATTGGTATGTATGTATATTAGTAGTTGGACATTATTAAGTGTATTGTATATATATTTGGGTATGTATATATATTGTGTTTTGATATAATATTAAATTATATACTTATTTTTAACACATTATATATTAGATTCATATATTGATATGATTATATTTATTTAATTTTCAATTTAATAATAATAAAATGTAATTGATTATGATAAGACAATTGAGGATATTCATATACTATGTTCTCCAACAATATTATTAATTTTCAAAATACTACAATTGACTTAAAAAAAATTTAAAGGCTCATATGAGATATAAATTTTTTGTTGTATTTTCAATTTTGAAATGTGAAAACTGAAAACTAGAAGAATGCAAGTGCAAATCACGCGAGGTTCTTTCACTTCTGGAAACTAATGAGGGAATAAACCCCACACGCAACCTCTCTGTCTGCAAGCGTACATCAAACAATCTGCTTCCTCTCTTTCTCTCTCCTCCTCTTCTTCTTCTTCTTCACCTGCAGCATCCTTCTCAAAATTTCAAAGCCGCGTCTTTATTACTCTGTAAGTATCTCACTCTCGTCTCTCTATCCATATACACTGCATATGTAAGCTTAATGATTTCTATGCAGTTTTACATAATTTTGCCCATATATGGATTCCAATTCTGAAATTAGGGCTATTTCGATTTAGGGTTGTATCTTTCTGTTATATCTGTAGTTCTTTAATAACTTTTTCTTATTCTTGATATTGCTCATCTGAAAAATATGGTCTTGAAATTGAAATATATGTATATATAGATTCTGATGGTAATTTTTTGATTTTTTTATTTAGTGAAGAAGGGGCGATTGTCTCTTTGCGCGTGTCCCGTTCTCTTCTCCATTTCCAATTTCAGTTTAAAAAAGAAAAACCCTAAAAAATTTATACTCTCTAATGGATGTGAAGCTATGGAACGACAAGCGTGAAAGGGAAATGTATGAAAACTTTGCGGAGCTCTTTGCCATTATTAAGTCGACGGAAAAGCTAGAAAAGGCATATGTTAGGGACATAATTTCATCATCAGAATATGAAGTGGAATGCCAAAAATTGATAGCCCATTTCAAAACCTTATCTTCCACACTCAAAGACACTATTCCCAGTATCGAGAGATTCCATGACACTTATAAAATGGACTGCCCAGCTGCCATTAACCGCCTTGTGACCTCTGGTGTGCCTGCCACGGTGGAGCACAGAGCAGCTGCCGCAATGTCATCCACCACTTCAGCTGCCATTGTGGCGGAGTGTGTGCAGAACTTCATTACGGCGATGGATTCATTGAAGCTGAACATGGTGGCTGTTGATCAGGTTCATCCGTTGTTGTCAGATTTGTCAGCCTCCCTTAATAAGCTTTCCATATTGGGGCCGGATTTCGAGGGGAAGACGAAGATGAGAGAGTGGATTGCGAGGCTGGCAAAGATGGGGGCAGCGGATGAGTTGACGGAGCAGCAGGCACGGCAGCTTCACTTTGATCTTGAGTCGTCTTACAACTCTTTCATGGCTGCATTGCCTACTGCTGGGAATTAGTTGGTTTTTGAGGCTGTATAGATAAGTGGAACATTGTGATGCTTCAATATTATATAGTGTTTTGTGTTTGATTTGATTGGCACATTAGTAATTAGTTAGTTTGAAGGGTTGTGCTGATTTTGTAGCTTCATTATGTTTGAGGAATGGCTTGACTGATAGATGTGCTTATTATGATGGATATTTTTTATGTAACATCATTAACTTGAATTTATATTTATATTTTGCTTTTGCTTGATGGTTATATTTACTTTCTGATTTCGGGAATTATTACCACTTACCAGACATTCAGCAGACAGCACCGTAGTGTCTCGGCACAAGGCTGTAAGCTTCCCTTCACTTATTCTCATTTGTTTTCCTACAAGGGATTTTTTATTTTGTTTCATTTACATGTAAAACTCATGATCCAAAGATCTGTTACTGGTATGAAGATTTTGATTGAAATTTTGACCTTGGGATTGCACTTGTATTGTTGGTTGTTTGGTTTTAGTCTCTTTTGAGCTTCCTCAATTACTGGTTAGAGTCTTGGCATTATTCCCTTACAGCATTAACAACAGTTTTTCTAATCAACTTTTTATCCTCAATTTTGAAGAATACATCAATAAATCATTATCCAACAATTTTCTTATATTTATTTAAATCTCTATTTTAATCCATATATAGGATTTTACAACCCAGTATGAGAGAGTCAAAAGACCGTTCTCTATATATACAAAATGACATTTCACACCCTTATTTAAATGGACAACTCATCAATCATACACATCTTGACATTTTTTTACTACTTCATTTTCAAATTATAAACTTAATATTGACTTGTTTTTTAAAAATTAATTTCAAACGTATTCAAATTAAAAATTGATGTAAATTTATTTAATTTATGTCAATATAATTATAAATATTATAAAAGTACTATTAATTATAAAATTTATTATTTTCAAAATTTAAATGAATCATATTAAATTTAAATTTAAAAATATCACAAATTAACTTTTTAAAAGTTAATATTGATCTTATGTACATTTGCAACTATAATCCATCCAATACTCACTCCATAAATTACTTAAAATAAAATAAAAATTATTTTATAGTGGAATATAATTGAAAAATTATACTCTCTTTTATAAATTATTTAATTTGATATTTTGACGGTTAAAACTTTTAAATTTCAAATTTTATTATTTAAGGAATCAATACAAGTAACCTGTTGGGTACATACTGAAAAAATTGAATTCCTATATTTGTAGAATGATCCAATAGCCTGCAGAGTAGAGATAAAGATAAGAAAACTGTTGTGCATGCTATTAGATGAGTCTGTTGTGTCCAGTCCGCAGAGATTATTGTCAATTTGCCGGTATGGGCAATAGCCGGTTTTGCTTCTAAATCTACTTTGGCCTTGAGGACTCCCTTAGCGTGGTGGGCAATGTTGCGGAGATGATCAGTAAATGAGAATCATGGTTTTGCTTCTAAATTTAATTATGCTTTATGATCTATGACTCATTTGAGAGGTCTCTCTTGATGTTGGCTCAAACCTGATTTGTTATGGGAAAATTGCCCCTTTAATGTTAGAATCTGGCCATTTTGTGTGGTAAAGGAAAGCTCCTGCCCACAGCTACAACTGTTGGCCCTTCAAAAAAAAAAGCAGCAGCAGCTAAGACTATGTAAGATAAGGTAGATTGCTATGCGAAATTATATAAAAATTTTGAATTGCTGCAGGCCTCATGTTGTTTACGTCTAATGCCCCTGGCTATGGCCACTGGTTTCAGTCCATAACTGAATCATATGCAAGCAAGCAGCATTGGTTTCGGTCCATAGCCGCCAAGTGCATCATATGTAAAATTTAGAGCAAAAATAAGGAAATACAAAAAATAAAAATAAAAATAAAAATAGAATTTCATGGGAAAATATCAAAACATAAATATAAAATAGGATTTCTATACAAACTCTCTTCTATCTTTCTACAAACTCCCTACAATTTTTTTGGCATCATCCATCAACTTTTTGGTTTATCAGTTGGTTGTGCATGTTTTGTTGTACAAGGAGGGTAGCGTTATGTTTAAAAAACTGATATTTTTATATAAAAATTGTAGTTATATATTTATAGCGACACATTTTTATATAAAAATATCAAAAAATAATATAAAAACATCAATTTCTTTATATTTATTAATGTAGGATGACTTCTGTTAGTTCGGTCTCGGTGATAAACTGATAATTTTTATGTCCATGAATGATATTAATGTTCATCAAAAAATAATAAATAATTTGTAAATAAATACAATTATATGAATAATTTATTTAATGTTTTATTCGCAACAAAAGGTCGCAAATACATAATTTTCTTTTGCACTAAAACGGTGCAGTTATTATTAGTATTATTTTTCTCTCCCCCTCTTCTATGACGGAGGTAACGCCCAAATTATAACTCTTTGTAAACCAGTTATGGTTAAAAACCCTAACCGAAATTCGTTAGACCTTCTGTACTCAAAACCTCCATGGACCAACTCCGGTTCCTATCACCAGCCACAGAAAACCCTAGAAACTTAGGGTTCAATAACAAGCCAATGCCAAACGACTTCTTAGTCCAAAAGCCTATGACTCCGATTATGGATCGATTCAAGGCCATGCTAAAAGATAGAGAAGACGAGATTAGGGCTTCGGCCCAAAACGACGACGACGATGTTCCTCGTCCGAGTACTGATGAAATTGTGCGTCTTTACGAACTCATCTTATTGGAACTCACCCTCAATTCGAAGCCAATCATTACTGATCTCACTATAATAGCCGGCGAACAGAGAGAACACGGTGCGGGCATTGCTGGTGCAATTTGTGATCGGATTATTGAGGTATTAGTTTGGTTTGAAGGTTTTTGAGTAACCGGGTGTTTAGGGATTTTGATTATGTAAATTATAAATTTGTATAACAGTAAGCAGTTGCAATTTGATGTCTTTTTGAGAAAATTGAGCCAAGCACAATATTGTTATCCCCTTAACTTATACGTACTTTAATTTTATAGCTTATTAGTTTCAAAAGTTTACAACTTTCAGTTCCCCACACTCTGGTAACCAATGAAATTAAATCTTCTATCTATTTACTGTAGTAGTAATAAAAAGGAAAATATCAACAACCTACAAGTGCTTGAATTAATCTCTCTCTCTCTCTCTCTCTATATATATATATATATATATATATATATATATATTTGGTTGTCCACACAAGCTTTTGTTTAAAATACTCTTTATTTTAGTATGGAAGAAATCCTCCCAAATAACAGAATCCGGTCACTAACTTATATGCATTTCATTCTCATCTTAGAATAAATTTTCGGGGTGATGGATAACTCCATATTATGCCATCCCGTACTATTTTAGTACTAATATCTGGGTTTCAATAGATAATACTGAACATTAATTTAACAACAAATTTACCTGTCAATCTGTCATGGGTGTTGAAATCATAATGAAAATTGTAAGAGAAGCAAACAGCAAAATTCAATAACAAAGTATCCCAGTCAACCAGACACATGCCTTCTATTCAGCCAAAAGGCATCAACTGAAAGAAAGTAGAGCACCATTGTGGAATATTATTATTGACCTATTGCCGAACTTCTTCTACAAACACTTCATTTGAACGTTGAAAGTTGAAACCGTACATTCAACATTGGCAAATACAGGGAAATATATGAGAAAGAGAGAGACTGTGTATGGAAATATATGTGTGGTGAGGAGGAGAATGAATTAGGGAGAATGCAAACAAATTTTCTTTTAACTGGAGGAAAATTTGAAGCAGTGGATGTAGAGAGCAAGTGGAGGTTTGCTATCTACACGTTTGCTCCATAATCAACAGGAAGTATCTCTGTACTCATCATCAAACAAACAAAATGTTACTACCAACACACACACACACACACACACACACATATATATATATATATTTATATTTGCAAACAAAATGTCTTGATTGTGATTCTTCCCAAGTTAAAGCATTCATGTGTATATTTTAGATCCTCTTTTTCTTGTGAAAATTGATCTGTTGGGTTCTCTTTTAAGTGCTGGTATTTTGACTTGTTATCCTTTTGCAGATATTGATCATCTGATAATTGTATTTTTATAGGCTGCAGCTGAGCATAAACTGCCTTGTTTATATCTTTTGGACAGTATCGTCAAGAATATTGGTAAGGAATATGTAAGATACTTTTCTGTGCGGCTACCTGAGGTGAGTGAGCTGGAATTTTGATCTGAGTTTTGAATTCACTTCTATGATTTGATTTGCCTACAGATTCTTATATTCACATTTTCTTGAATTTTTGTCAAGGTCTTCTGTGAGGCATACATGCAAGTAAACCCAAGTCTGCGTCCTTCTATGTGCCATTTGTTTGGTACCTGGTCGACGGTGTTTCCTCCTTCAGTTCTACGTAAGATTGAGGCTCAACTGAAATTTTCTCCAGCTGTTGATCCTCAACCTTCTGGTTCGACTCCCTTGCGAGCTTCTGAATCTCCTCGACCAATGCATGGCATACATGTTAATCCAAAATACTTGGAAGCAAGACGTCAGTTTGAACATACAACTGCAGAAAGTGTAAGTTTTTCATAGAATCTACCTGGTTCTCTCTGTGGTTAAACAACAGTTTACCTTTACAATCTATGAATTGGACAACTTTATATCAATAACATTTTGTGTTTTTTGAATGCTATTTATTGGACTGTTTTTGCTGCATCTACTATCTGCCCTAACACTTGGTAATTTAGCCTCTCTCTTTTTCCCATTTTATTGTCAATAACCATGTTAAAGTTACAAGTTTTTTTAATAAATATATCTGGATATGGAGAGATCGTATGGATAGTGAATTGTCATTCCTTAGGATGAACATCACCTGATTCCTGGTGATATTATAGTTTGTCAAACTTTTACTTATTAGCATATTAAGTGACTGTTACAAGGGCTAAGTTTTTAGAATTTCCAGTTTCGTGGCCGTTAACTGCTTTGCGGATTGTTTTCAGACATCTTGTGTGGTTTCCCTACAGTGTGTTTATGGCAGCAAGTGAAGTGGTTGACTGGACTGAAGTTGGACTTTTTTTTCCCTCCTACATGTCACGGGCAAGTAGTTAGGACTTGGGAGTTATTTTTCATTGGTATGAACATAAAGACATTGTGTGATTGAGGTTTTTAGAGAATTTATTTTGTATTATAAAACTCAAATGAATCTTCTTCAAAAAGAAAATAATTCAAAGAATATGTTTTTTCCAATTTCCAGAAAATGATATATGGTTCAGTTGAACTTTGGCATTTCTTTACTTCGCAAATCGAGATGATATTAGTTATGCAAATCTTATTAAAATCTTTGAGAAGTGCGTGCATATGCAAATATATGGCTGAGCTTTATGATTCTAGATCTATCAGGTTCTTTTGATAGGTGAATGACTTAAGATTATATATATATATATATATATATATATATATATATATATATATAAAATAAAATGTTTTCAAAATTCCCCTTTAAAAAAAGTGAAATGCATTATTACAAGTGATATCGCTCAGATAATGTTTATTTTGCTGAAAAGTTTTCCATCCACCAATGAAATGATGGGTGACTTCAGTTTTCCCTAATCATTTGATGTTCAAGCTTTGCAGCTTTATGTCCTTGGGGATACATATAGGTTACCTTTTATCTTTTTGGTTTTCTTATAATTGGACCAGAGGTAGCTAGTCTTTATGCTTTTCCCAGGATGCCTGATTCTGGCTTCATTAACCTGATGGGTCTTTCTTTGCAACTCCGTTTGATCTTTCTTTTGAATCTATTTCATTTTTAGATTTGTGGAGAATGACCATCAGGGTTCATGAGGTGACAAGCAGAAAGGCTTTAGATCAGATCCAGTCATGGAGGTTAAGGATTTAGGTATTTTTGTTTTTCTTTAACAAAAGTGTAGTGCTTATTTACCATTGAGCAAAAAAGTGGCATATAAAGAACTAACGAAGTACTAGCCATATTGAAATGGCTTTTGTAACTGTTTGGATTCAATTTGGGACTTAATATTTTGGTTTGATGATTATATTTTCCCTTATAAATGCAATCTTTTTTTTTACTTATGATTTTTTCCCTTGATAACAATGTCTCAGAACTTAATGTTTCCCCAAACTTAAATGGTTTTGCTTGCAAGCAAGTCAAGTCTACTTTTAAATATGACTTTTGTCATTTTGCAATCATGTTCTTGATATGGTGAATTTGAGTATCTATTTTACTGTTGAAAATTAAAGTAGCAAGTAGTGTTGTCATTTTTGACGGGATTAACAAGCTTTACTTATGAGTTATGAGATGACGTATAAATTTTCAATGTTTGTTGCATATTTGTAACTTATTTGAGGTTTAATCTACATACAATTAAGAAGAGGTTAACAAGATAACAGACATAAAAACATTGTGCAAATGTATGCTTCTAATGCATAGAGCTAGGTAGATGACTATTGTACTTGAAAGGCCTTTCAGAAGATACAGTAATTATCTTCTGTTAAACAGTTGTAAGGTTAAATAGGAAACTGAATTTGAAAGCATAGATTGTATTAATTGGCCCCTTGTTTATTGATTGTGATGCTTGGTTAATTTACCCACTTCTAATAATTATTCAATAGAAGTAAAATTATTTGTTTATCCCTTTTTAATAAACTATCCTTGAAATTTCAGACTATGTAGTTTTTATCTGAATCTGAATTTTGATTGATGCGCTCTTAATTTATTCCCCATCCTATTCTTCTTTCCCGAGGTTTCCCTTTAATTACAAATAATTTAGAAGTCGATATAATTTTTGCTGGCTACAAGCCGGATTTATTTCTTCATTAATAATAAGCACCGTTTTCTGAGCAAGGTGTTGTGTACATGGATTGAAGACATAGTTAATGTTAAATTCATTTATAATCCTTGCAGAACATCCAACACTCAAGAGGAACTTCATCTTTGAGCGTAAATGGAAAATATGCTGTTGGATATGAGGGATATGATTCTGATGATGCAGAGGCCATGCCTGCACAAGTTGCAATGAAACAATTGAGCTCAACTGATCATGCAGCTCACACATCTTTTGTACTTGATGCTGAGAAACTGCATCCTTCTTCAGCTGCTAGGACCATAAAGTCCGCTTCACCTTTTGGCGTTGGCCATGTGAGATTACCGCCTTCAGATAACAAATTTAATTCTTCAAGTAGGGCTGTTGAAAGTGCCTCGCCATCTCTTGATTATGGACTTGCTGTAGTGATGGGCAGAGATAAGCAGGCAATTGACTGGCAGAGAGGTCAGTTGTCTAACGATAGCCATCTGCGATATGATAATCCTGATGCACGCGGTTATAGTAATGGTGCGGAGCTTCAAGGACCCAGAGCTCTGATTGATGCTTATGGGACTGACCAAAGGGAAAAAACAATGAACCATAAGCCTTTGAAGGCTGGATACCTGGATACAAATAGCATTGATAACAAGGTGGCCGTACGGAGATGGCAGAATACTGAAGAAGAGGAGTTTGATTGGGAAGATATGAGTCCAACATTAGCAACTGGCAACTTGAACTTTGATTTGTTTCCCTCATCTAATCGAACTTCTGGAAGCTTCATTGCAAGGCCTGGCTTTGTAACCCACCGCTCGGTGCCTGTGGAAAATGATTTCAGGAGAGGCAGTTGGTCTGGTAGGGGTCAACTTTCTGCAATCAATGGCCTGCCTATTGTTGATGATGCAGTTCGCTCCATTGGTGTATGTTTTTATTCTACTTCCAATTGCTTTTCCATGTATTCTCTTGCTATTGAGTGTATGATTGAGGAACGTAGATGATACTGTTGCATGCAAGTCTCATAATTTTATTTGTAGATCTCCCTATTTTATTGGTCAAGTGCTCTTTTGTGGGTTGTTATTGCATTTTCTATTGGACCAGTGTTTTTGGATATTGCAAGCTTTTTAAGTTTGTTTCTAGTTGATTCTTTGCAGCTGTTGTAACCAATTTTTGTTATCACAGCTAATCCATAATCTATCCAGATAAAGGATCCAGTTGTATTGTATTTGGTCTCGAATATTTACCTGTTGGTTATTGGTGGCAAACCTATGTATGTGACAAATTCTTTGGATTTTTTATTTTTTTGACTTGTATATCGTTTAAAGTAGTAGAGGTTTGAGAAGAACTGAAATTGTCATCGGTTTGTGTACAACAATTTCCGACTTCAATTTTTTCCCTTGCATCTCTGTAAGTGTGAATTTGTTTTGTGCAGTCTGGTCCTGGATTGATTAATAAGATTTCTGGACTTCGCAACGAGGCATCACACTTTCCTGGCTCTCATAATCCTCCAGAAGCCTGGAACTTCTCACAGAATCTCCCTCAGTCTTCCAGATACAATGTTAGTGCTGAAGGTGGTGTAAGGAATTTCCAAGTGCCCTTTTTAGCATCAGCTGGTGAACAAAAGCCTCCTCTGTTTAATGGCTATCTGGGTATTGATGAACAACGTGGATCTTCAAACTTTGCATCAAGAATTAGCTCTTCAAGTGTTGAACCTTTGAATCCTGAGGTTCCGTCAGCTTCAGTACCAGCATCTACAAGAGCTTGGACTCCTGTAAATATGCAGAAATCTGACCCACTTTCTTCGCTAGCTACTATTCCGTTACATAAACAGATTAGGAGTCAGTTTGATTCAATTAATTCTAGTAATGCAATTGTTGATCAAGGTCTAGATAAATCATTTTTGGGCCAGCAACAACTGGATAGTGCTGAATGCAAAACACTGAGCTACCAACTGCCTCAGTTTCCTCATCAGAAGGCTGGATCAGTTTCATTGTATCAGCAAAGTCAAGCACATGGCACTATGTTGCAACCACCATTGATAATGCGTCCGGAGGTTCAGCAAAATTTCGTTCCACCTGCTGCAGTTTCGACCCGTTCCCATGTAGTTCTGCCCCCCTTGAATCGTGGAAATATTCTGCAAGTCCATAGGCCCTTTTTAAGTACTGGTTTCATGAACCCAATTCCCGGTATGCAACCGTCTATGCCAATCCTCAATATCCCAAATACCTCTATACATTTGCCAGTGGGATCCTTGCCACCTCTACCTCCAGGGCCTCGTCCCGCCTCATCGCAAATGATACCCACATCTCATAATCCTAGTCAAATAGCCCCCAACCCTCCAGCTGGTGGTGCACTGTCCGGGTTGTTTAGTTCTCTGATGGCCCAAGGTTTGATCTCGTTGACAAATCAGTCACCGGCGCAGGTATATTTTGATAAAAATTTCAACTATATTATGGCTTTTTAATGAGTTCATTTTTTTATACGATGATCTTCTGTTCTCAGTTATAAAATGATTTGATGTATAGGATCCCGTGGGACTGGAGTTCAATTCTGATCTTCTTAAGGTGCGCTATGAGCCTGCAATTACTGCTCTGTACACTGATCTCCCCAGACAATGCACAACATGTGGCCTTCGATTCAAGTGCCAAGAGGAGCACAGCAGTCATATGGATTGGCATGTAACCAAGAATCGGATATCTAAAAACCGTAAACAGAAGCCTTCTCGGAAATGGTTTGTTAGTGTCAACATGTGGCTCAGTGGTGCAGAGGCATTGGGAGCTGACGCTGTTCCTGGGTTCCTACCCACTGAGAATGTTGTTGAAAAGATGGATGATGAAGAAATGGCTGTTCCTGCAGATGAGAATCAAACTGTTTGTGCACTCTGTGGAGAATCTTTTGATGACTTCTACAGTGATGAGACTGAAGAATGGATGTATAAGGGTGCTGTCTATATGAACTCACCTACTGGATCAGCAGCTGGTATGGATAGGTCTCAGTTAGGTTATATTGTGCATGCTAAATGCAGGTCCGAGTCTAATGTGGTTTCTCCTGAAGATTTGAGCAAAAAGGAAACGGTACGTATATTGTTTTTCCTGTACATTTAGTTTGTAAATGTCTGGTCTTTGTAGGTTAATGTTGATAACATATTTTCTCGAGTCTATTATCATCAGCAAAATATAAGCGTTTGGCGATATTTATGTGCCATTGACGTTATGTAAAGAAGCAAGGATACGGGTGCAGGAGACGGGAGATACTGGATTCGTTAAATTTTAAAAAATGGGATTCGGGTGTGGCAGGAATACGCCGCATATTTAATGATAATTTATATATATATATATATATATTATATGATAAAACATTTTTGCAAAACTAAATACTTAATTAAAAGGAGTATAATATAAGATTTAGTAAACAAAAATAATTATTATATTAGTTTAATTACTATTAGTGACATGTTATTATATAAAGTATTAATATAAATTACTACCTCTACTTTTGTATATAAGTTTTTAATATTTTATTTGTTGTATATATAATATATAATATAAACGTACTATATATATAGAAGATGGTTATGATGTACTGTATAATTTATAATATAATATTACCTTTTTTTTTTTGCTAATTTCAAAAAATTATTTTTGCTAATATATAGTATTACTTTTAAAGTTCCATTATGCATTATATACTAATATATTAATATTTTAAATATAGAGTCTGACTTGAATCACATGGGGTCTCCCGTATGTAGTCTATGCTACTATTACCATAGTTCTGTTTAGTCTGACTGAATCACAGGGGTCTGCACACTCGACTATGCAGTCTATGCTACATATATAATATATTAAGTGCAGACTATGTAGTGTTATGTAAATGAACCTAATATTCTGAAGCTATGCCAACACAAGGGAGACGCCAATTGGAAATGGGAAAGGGACGACCGCTATTTTCTGCTACCGATGCTTTTCCTCTACGACTCTTGCTGAATTTCAATTTTCCAGACTTAACTAAGAAAGTTAGGTCATATGTTATAAATCTATATTGACCCAAGGGATGAACTACAGAAGAAGTGAGAGAGAGAGGAAAGGAAGAGAAATCAAACGCAGGGATACGGGGGATGACGCACCCCGAATGCAGCATAGCCGCACCCTCCCGCACCCCGTGCGTGTGGCACTAAGGTGCCGCATCCCTGCTTCCTAGGCATTATGCATTGCATTTTTTACACCATGATGGCATAATGTCCTAATATTGGGCATGAAATTGTCATAAAATGGTTTATAAGACACTAGCACTACTTGTTATAAAAAGTTAAAGAAAAGAAAAGAGAAAAGTTACTTTGTATACTATGTTTGGGAGCTATATAGAGAGAAGAGAAAGTGCTCTCTCCTTTGTTTGGGAGGTGAGCAGAAAATGTGTATTATAAAAGTTTTATTAATGAGACTTCTCTTCATATCAAATCTTCTCACTTTTGGGCTATGTTTTACTAGGGGACTATTAGCCCCTCAGTGTGAGACTATTAGTCTCGTAAAGCCATTTGATAGCTTAAAATTGGTGGGACTATTAATTCTACATTAATTATGGATTACATTATCCCTCATAAATAGCCTTAGGAATGACAAAAAATAATCCATTGGATTATTTATAGTACTATTAGTAAGTATGTTAAATTAAGACAAATAGTCCAATCCCAAGCATAATTTTTTGCAAACAAACATGACCTTGGTGATATGGAAAGAAAGTGGGCCTAATATATCTTGTAGTGGACTTTCATTTTTGGTCTAATTGCACTTGTCCTATTCTAAGCATACCGTGGAGTTTTACATGTGTAGTGTTATGTTTTTTGTTGCAGGGTTAATTGGTTGTGTATGGTCTTTAGTTTTATTAATTTTTTTCCCCGTGATTTGCAGGGATATATTGAAGAGGGTAGTCAAATGAAAAGGATGCGGACTTAGCTTATTAAGATCAGGGTTTAGGTCCTCTATAACTTAATATTGAGTTTCTTCATGTTATTGATCTGCTTTATACATATATTTATGTAGTGTTAATTGCTGGCGGCTTGGTGGTGTAATGCCAGAATCATGTATAGTTCAAGTTGTACCATTAACAGTCACTAAAAGGTTACAAATTCAACGCAGCATGTCTTTCATGAGCGTTTTCTTCTCATTATTAGGGCATCTTTAAATTTCTGAGCTCCACATTGTTGCTCCAGGCGAATTATAAGTATTGAATCTAACAATTGTCAGTCATCTCCAACTGTCTGCTGTTGCCTTCTAGATTTTTGCAGGGGATGCATCTGGCACTAGTTTCGGTTGGCCATCAGTTTTCATCAAGCTGATGCATTTATAGAGAGCTTTATTGAAGACACGGTGTGCACACAATCCACATCATTTTTCCTGTTTTTTTTTTTTTTTTGGGGATCATGTGATGCAATGTAATGTGACCTCATATCAATAAAATTTGAGGTTTTTGGGGATGCTTGTTTCTCATTGAATTTGTCTACTTGCATAAATTGTTGTGCATTGTTCATTGTTCATTGATGAATATTTGGATGGCTAGTAATTTATATTTATATTTATTATTGTGCAAGGCAAGACATGTTGAAAGAATGAGTTACTAGGCGTTTTTCTGAGTATTATGAGCAGTTAGGCTTGGACTCCAAATTGGCTAACCACTAGAGATGATGTTTATTTTTTGAAACACTATAAATGATATTGGTACTATTTCCAAACATTACTATCTTCTTCCCCATGATTACTAGTGGTGACAAAATTGGCATGTTAATGGGAGGTTCCCCATTCCTTTAGATTTTTTATTGAACAATGGTTTACCCAAGGGCCTATGCTATGCATGATACATGATCAGTTGAGCTTAGGGAAAGATATACAAAAAATAAAATAAAATCACGGCTTTCTCAGTTGCTTGAACATATTCTGATATGAAATTTATAGCTCTAGTTGTATAATTTAATTAGCTGTTTTTTATTCAATCATTATAGTATTATCTAAGAATCTACCGATCCCCTATTAGATGGGGTCCAGTACTAAATTTGTGGAGCCGATGCTGTCTTCTGAATGGTTTCGGTGATTCTTTATTTCTCAACTCTTTTGAATGGTTTCAGTCAGTTCCGTTCGTTTTGCATGGTTCCGGTCAGTCTTTATTTTGTAGTTACTCCACGATCTGAGGATTCATTCTACGTTTCTACGGTAGTAGAGTGATTACACTACTATCAGTTAATGACTATTCTACGATCGGAGGATGACTTAACTGTACGATCGTAAACTGTATATATTTGAAATTTGCAATATATATTTATTTATTTAAGCCTCTAAAAAAGAATTAAGGAACTTTAACTACCCAACTAAATGAAAAATTGAATAACCTAACAACCTTCCAGTTCTTCCCATGAATTTAATAAAAGCCCAATGCATCATGCAACCACCATCCTCGACCAAGTTAACAATTTTTGTTTCTCTAATTTCCAGAGGAAAAGAAGGTGAGAAAAGCAGTGCAAGGATGAGGAGGAAAAAGAAGAAGTGAAGTGCATCAGCTAGCTAGCCAGGACATGATTTGTTCTGTGCCAAACTAACTTGTGTTTTCAAGTCTGCTGCTGGCATAACTTGAAAGGTACATACATACATACATACATTATTCTCTAAATTTCTTCAGACAAGTTTTGAAATTCCGTGCGAGTTTTTTTTGATAAAAAACAAATTTATGACTACCGATCACTCAAGTGCACAACAGTCTAATTACTTGTGTCGTGGCACTGAATGATGATATTCATCAAAACATGAGTTACTATTCTCACTCACTTGGTGTACGTAACGTACGTAATTCTCAAGCAACATTTATATATTGTTATGCTAATTACAAGAGATCCATTTCATCCTATTTAATTTAACTGTATTGGCGGTCTTAACAGCTAATCAGATTAACCATATCCACCTCTCTTTCTTCTTGGTGGTGTGCGAATTAATTAAGTTTTTGTAGGAAACTTTCTCATTTTTACTCACTTGTATAAAAAGAATCTTATAATGTAATTTTCACATAACAAACCTTCCATGGTTTATTATGTGGTTATGGTCCGGACAATATACATGGGTTAGGGTTATCGGATACATAAAACGTTGCCTATTAATGAAATACTACAACATGTATCATCTACGTTCATAAATGGCAAGCGGATAAAATTCCCTAATAACCTTGATATGAGTTTTTTTACATGAATATAATTATGCAATAAAGACAATATATGGGATCATATTTTATATTATTATAAAAGATAGTATTTGGAATATAATTAAACTATGCTAAGAATGTAGAAGCAAGACTGGCCATATTTGACTATGCTACCCGCTTCAATCTCTTGTTTGGTTTGGTTGTATATAGGCCCGGACTAGTGCAACTGAAGATTATCATAATCAGATTCTCGAAGATATCATGATTTTCAATGATTTTTCTACGCTTAAACACACTTTAAATCTTTAAGTTTTTCACTTTTTACAACTTAAAACCCAAATGTTTCAACTTTAAGAAATTGAAAATCATGATATCTACACTTTAAATATTCAAGTTTTTTAATTACTTTTTGCAACTTAAATCCAAATGTTTCAACTTTAAGATATCTTTAATTTTTTTATAAAGTAAACCTTGTAGTTACTGATGAGTAATAATTGATCCGAATGAGAGTATTTGGGTAATTTTACTCCAAAATGTCTTTGAAAACACAATTTTTTTTTTTGTAAGCACGTGATTAGTGTGTGATGATGAAAAATAAAATAAAATAAATAATCCAATATAAAAGATATATACCCTTAAAAGACTTAATTTCTTGAATTGATAGTAGAACTTAAATATCTTTAAAAACAGAAAATTGTAGTCACATATTTAGTGTGATGAAGAAGAAAAAGAAAAATCGAAACCAATATAAATGATATAGTGCTTGTTCGTCTGTTGGCGTTTGGAGTGTTTGGTGCATTTGAAGGTTTCAAACACACTAAATACAGTTGAGAATCTTGTTAGTTTGCAAACAGTTTATTTTAAATGCAACTTATTTAACTCACAAACGTTGCATTTGGCCAGGTACAAACGCAACGCTCCAAAAGTGTTGTGGTGTGGTGCGGTGCGTTAATTTGGAGGTCCAAACGCACTAAACGTTACCGCTCCAAACGCTCTAAACGGCGATAATCGAATATACCCATAGACCCTTAAGAGACTTAATTACACTTTATTTTGAGTTATTTGACTTATTTTGATAAGAAATGTTGAATTCAGTAGCCAAAATATTATATTTATAAAAATATAGAAACATTAAGGTTTAATGTCTCAAAGTTAAACCGTTTACGTTTAAAATGTAAAAAGTGAAATACTTGAAGTGTATTTATGCCAATTTTCTATAATCAGATTATAACAATAAGATTATTGAGGGTATCATGATTTTCATTGAATTTGCTATAATCATATTATAGAATAAGATTATTGCTTGATATCATGACTCTAGATTATCTTGCCTGAGAATATTCATGTGGTTTCAGATAATTCTTTGAAGGACTACAAAGTCTAAAATATGATAGTAACAACTTGTGGATTATGTCCATTTTAAGCTCTTAGCTAGCATCTTGGTATGAGCACCAAACTCAACAGTACCACCTTTATTTAATTATAGCATAAGCCTATAAGGAATGATTTAATATATACTATCATATATGTGTAAGCTGCGTCAAACAAGACAGTAGTCATAGTTAGAGAAGATCCCCTGTCTCCATTCTCCTGTTCTCTTGTGTTTATCTACTTAAATTTTGACATTTATTTGATACTTATTTTCTTATTTAACATTAATTAACTCTAAAATTAAAAAAAAGAACATGTGTCAAAATTTAAATGGGAATACATAAGAGGACAGAGGATCTGCTCTCAGTCATAGTACATATAATGGCACCATCTCCAAATATTTTTACTGCTCATTCAATAGCTTCAACCACCCATTGATAGGTTGGCAGTGGAACCTCATTAATATTGAGGTATGACTCTTGACTCATGCAGCTTGTTCTCTTATCGTTACACATAATATAGAAGAAGATTTCATTTCTTTCCTCTTTGTTTTCAGTTTATTCTTAAATTTTTACTTTCGTCTGTTAATTTACCTCATCAGCATATGCATAAGACAGAAAGCTAATTGTTGTAACAACTTCAAATAATGCAGAAATGAAATAGTTAATTCTTAGCCAAAAGTAGGCTTCTAAACGTCTCCCAACAAAACCCTCCTTCGACACACATACATTAGAAAATTAAACTGTAACATTACGCTAATCCTAAACTGAAACAAAGTTAATGGAATATAGGGTTTTGGGTTACTAGCTAGCTAGCTAGCTAGGTTTACTTATATATCTTCCATGGGCAAAGTCAATACCCGAACCAATTACCCTTACTGGGTGATGAAATGCTTTCTTGAGGATGCATATATTGCTTAATTTGTTTACACCATACAGCTAGGATCGATCGATCATATAAAGGTGCGTTCTTGACTTCCTCCCTTGGTTTTAAATTCCCACAGTAAACAGAGCCTGCATAGCCTTTCTTCCCTTTTTCCCTTATATTCTCACTGCAAAAGAAGAGAAAGTAAAGATATAATCCAATCGAATTAGACAGAATAAAACTAAGACTTAAACTTCAATAGAAATAAAGCATTTTAGGTAAAAGAAATAACAAATAGGAGACCAGAATATTATATACATACATATCCAAAACTTTCAAATGCATCTTACAAGGGTACTATAGTTATTAGGTTAGAGATGATTTTACTTTTACAAACACGATAACAGAAGATTAATTACATCTCTAAATATATATCAACCTTACCAATCATACCGCATATATATAACTATGCCACAGAGAAATAATGCTAACCTGGCTGATGACCCTTCGGTCATGCATTCTGATCACATACTACTGCACTTTTGATCCTTTCCACTGTGCACTTGATAAGGCTGTTAACAGTTGCAACCGATCCCAGGGAGAGTTTGGCTGTTGGAACTGAATCGACCAATATTTGAAATGCAACAGTCAGTAGAGATCCACCAGACCCAACCTCTATAATCCCTCCTCCATTTTGTCCAGGTCCATCAGGAAGTATAGCAAAACCAGATGGTAGAAGGGCAACATAATCAGGGTCACCCCCACTTAAGACCACATTCATAGCAACAATATCAACTGGAGCATATATTACATATGAGCCCGTAGAATCTGCGCAACTCTCTTGTAGTATAAGCATGTTGCTTTGGCTCGAGTTCACGCTCTACAAGTTTAGATGGTTATTATGTTAGTTCAACAGATCATAAGGTGGCGTGAACCTGGAAATTGATGCTTGACAAGTATTTTTAACTTACATTAACACGCAGTAGGGAGACGCAGTTGCCAGGATCACGGCCATTAGCAATGTGTGCCATTTCCTGCACTAGTCCACCATTTGACAGGATGTCCCACTGTAGGAGTAAGGTAAATTTAGTCAAGTAGAGAATTACCATTATTTAGGTGGCATAGAAACATGGAAGTATCATTTGCTAAACCTAATAATTAAATAGAAGAGCATGAGACCTTAAGGTGTTAATTCATTCATTTGCGCAATGTACTACTATCTTGATGTTTTTCCAATTGTATCCCATGTTTGCTTTCGTAAAGTCAATATTAATAATTTTTTGTCTAAATAATTATACAAGGTTGTTTGTTGTAGCAGATGAAAAGATGAAATTCTCCAAACAACAAAGAGCTAGAGAAGAACTGAAAAACACAGGTGAAGTGACATTTCATACCTCGCTTCTGGAGTTCTCATCTCGAAGAAAATCAAATACTCTTTTGGGAGGGACCGGAATCCAAAATGAAGTTGCAGCGCTTAGCACAATACCAGGTGGCCTGCCCGGATCATCCATACTCTTTCTGGTCATGACCCTTACATCATCAGCGCCGCTTCCTGATAAGGTCGTCCACGTGTGTGCAGTAGAAGCTCCAACGCCTGTGCAAAAGCTCAGCACCATTCTCTCTGCCAGCTTCAACATACTCTTTCTCCCTTCTGGAGTTGTTATCACTGTTTCGAGAGCAAGATTAATCATGTCAACAGAACCACTATATTATTTCAAGAGAAATTAAGAAATTATTTTGTAATCTGTATGTATTACCTCCAACATCTCCTGCTGGTATGTTGCTTGCCATTGTACTTGCAAGGCGTTCACATTGTCGATCAAGCGTTGCCACCCAGCGTTTTGCCCCAAATGCAAGCCCTGAATTAACTAGCGATCGGTATATATTGTGAACAGCTCTATCATCTACTTCCACATGTTCAACCCATGTAACCTTGAAAAAGTATAAAAACATGATAACATTTAGCCAAAAAAAAATGAAAAAAGAGAGGAGAATTATGTATGCTACTGAAATAAGTTGTAGTACTTTGGAGTAACCGTTAGGCAATTCTTGGATCAAACAACCAGATGGCCTTCTTCTACATCGAGATATTGAGGCGGGGCGCAGATTGTCCAAGGAAACATCAGCAACTGCCCATGTCCCATTATCATGTTGTTTGCAGTACCTTACAAAGTAGTTTTCGCGAGTTGGAACTAATGGCGATGGAACCTGAAACTCAGCTGTCATCTGAAAAAAGAACTTCCGATGTTAGGTACATCTATATCTATATATATTCTTCGTTTAAATGCATAATTACTGATATTTCCTAGTTAGCTAGAATATTTTGATGTAAGAACATTTGGAAACTGAATGCATGTATACCACTTGCAAAGCTCCATTGTAGTTCCCAGCCACACCAGTTGAAAGGACTGCTAAGGTCATTGCTCTAGAAACAATACTCGAAAACACACTTGACCATTGGTTCTGATAATCATTAATTTCGTTAAATAAATTAGAAAGCTAACTTATAACAAATTAATTGATATATATTAACAATTATAATTAAATCAAAATTAACTATGGGAAACAAAGCAAATAAAAATGTGTAAGTACCACATCCATTAAGATTTCGACAAGGTTGATATGATTCATGATAACAACTGCAGATTCTCGAGACGCCTCAGATATTAGTCCTAGTGGTTTTGGTCCAATCCCTCTAGGAAAAGTTCGCAAGTACTCATCTTCACTCAAACTCTCAGCAGAGTTGTCAGTGCTTGGCATCCATAAGGGTTCCCCGGTCTGAGCCATTCTAGTGAGCTCCTCCATGGCTGCAACTGCTAGCTCAATGATCATTGGTTTGTCAGCCTCACTGGGGCCAGATACTGACCGGAGAAGGTCACCAGCTCCGAAAATCTCTACTACATTAAGGCCTGATTGTGGCCCAAAATTCCCAACCCCAAGATCAAGTGAACGCGACAGTTCGTGAGCAGGAAGATGAGGATATGAAAGCATAGGCTTGCCAACATATTTTGCAGCTATTCCAGATATCTTGTCAATCTGCCAAAAATTAAGTAGAAGCGTGAATCAATATTGAACCTATGCACATCCTATATAATGCCTCTGTTCTAAAATTAGAGATACACTTTTATTTTTTACTTATTTTAATACATTTCTAATTTTAATTAGACTATAAAGTGACACAAAATTCTTAAATAATAGCTAGATAGATTGAATATTATCGTGTCGCTATTATTATATATATTTCTAGCAAATATTATATAGAGATGTGTTTGGGAACTTAAAGCTTCGTTTAAGAAATGTATCTTGTTGGAATTGAGGAAGTATAAATAAGTACCTCTTCTCTCAAGCGAGCATTTTCAATCCTCAAATGCTGCTCATCAAATGACATTTCGCCTAAAGCAGCAGGGCCACCGCAGTTGGGACAAGTAGCGTTGCTGAGAGCTTCTTTATACCTTATATTATCTGCGCGGAGCTTTTCATTCTCATTCCTCAGCTGTGTGTTCTCATGGCGTTCAGTTTGAGCCTGTCATATATCATGATGAAATGAAGCCATGATTAATTCAAACAGTAGCTTAATTAATTGTGTAGCATTAATTAGCTAGCTAGAAGCTAGCAATAATGTTCATTCATAATTAAGTTGAGCAATAATAATAAATACATTTATAAGAAATATGATTTAATTAAATGAAATTATGAGTACAAAAGACAAAAGATATACTATATAAAAGCTAGTGCCTACCTTCATTTGAGTGCGCTTGTTTTGGAACCAAAACTTGACTTGCAAAGGCTCTAACCCTAATCGGCGGC
Source organism: Panax stipuleanatus (assembly GCA_020205555.1). Taxonomy (NCBI): domain Eukaryota; kingdom Viridiplantae; phylum Streptophyta; class Magnoliopsida; order Apiales; family Araliaceae; genus Panax; species Panax stipuleanatus. Next base: position 197,307 of record JAINUT010001328.1, on the reverse strand, counting down.
CTAGTTCCTTTCTTTGCTTATCATCTGGATGAGGACACTCTTTGAAAAACCTGTTGCAAAAACCAAAACCAAGTAGATAGAATCAATAAAATTCAGTAAAAAATTGATCCCCGCACAAGAAAAAAGATTATTTTTTTAAGAGGATTGGTGAAATAATTAAAGCAGATAGCTTACGATTCCATTTCCTGGATTTGATGCTGAGTGTGGCGGTGATAGCGTTTCTTTTTGGGACGTTGGTTAGGATCTTGCTCATCATCGCCGGAAGGGGGTTCCATGATATCTGTTCCACCAGATTTGCTCTCGAATTCATCGTCTCTCAGCATGTCCAGTTGATGATCATTAATCTCTTCCGGGGGCTTGTGGTGGAGGTGGTTCATTTGATCCAGGAGAAGATGATGACTTTCAAACATGTTTGACGGATGAAACATCGTAATTCGATCACTCCTCTTAATTTTTTGAATAAGCAATAGTAAAGTTTTAGGGTACTTTAATTTGAAGCTGATAGCTGCTATAGTCTTGCAGCCTACCAAAAAAAATGAATGAAATGTTAAACCAATCTCTCATAAGTTACATAAATATTTCAAAATAACTAGGAAACTATCTGATACCCCAAATTAGAAAAAAAGAAAAGAAAAAGGATACCAAATATATAAAAGAATAAGAAGAGAAAAATCTTTACAGAAGATAAGGTCAAACAAAGCGATTCATGGCAGCAGATCTATATCTTAAACCATATATATAGTTGTCTCTCTTGTATCGAGAAGGACTGTGTGTTGAATTTATATAACTATATAGAAATCTAGAACACTGAGCTTATCAGCTAGAATCTGGGCAGATCTACTATAATGTAATTCATTTCCACAGTTAAAGATTTAATAGTGGTGAAAAAAATGAAGCAAAAGGAATTAAGTTGACAAAAAGATAAAGCCATTAAATAAATGAACTGTTTGATTCTTTTCTATCTATTCATATCCATGAAGAATAAATAAAGATCGAATCAAGAAGAATATATATATATATATATATATATATATATGTATGTATGTATATAGACATATATGTAACAATTTTTTTTACCTCAGTTCTTAGGATCAGCTCAGAAAATCGAAAACCTTTCCGTTGGAGAAGCGGCGGTATTTCAGGAGATGTAAGCATCATATATATATAACAGCAGAGAGAGATATATAAGCCATAATTAACAATGCATATCTTGTTCTTACCAATAAACCCTAAAACACCTCTATCTTTTTTCTCTCTCTAAAAATGGGACACCTATTTTGGTGTTTGACTTTTTTACTTCGAGAGTATAGTAAGTAATAATGCCTTGAATTTTAATAGATTATCTGGCATTTTCTGATACAAAAACTTAAAAAGATGTAAAAACAGATGGAGATAACTGTCAGATTTTTCCTTTAACCTTAACAAAATCTATCTTTATATTACCTGAAAATAGCGAAAAGATGAGTAAATTTAGCAAAACAAAAGAGTAGAATAAGTTGACAGCAGTGTGAAAATGAAAAATGGCCCCCCCTGACAAAAAAAAAAGATTAATGTAATTAAATTTTTATAACCCCCACCAAGATTTCGCTAGCTGGGGTCTAGCTAATAGTACTCTTACTTCTTCTCATTACCTGCAAAAACAAATAAATAAATTATAACTGAAAACAACAAAATTGTATATACACTCACAATATGGTATAATTAACTTTAGTCCTGTATAATAAAGATCAGAAATGGAAAAGCTTACCGGTTGGGATGGGAAAAAACAAACAACCGTTTTTTAGGTTATGGAGTGGAAAGAAAACCAGTGGTGACAGAAAAGAGTGGTTTTCAGGGTAAAGGGTCAACGGAAAACAACTTTTTGGAGATGGAGAAAGTGGTTTTGAAGATGGAGAGAGTAGTTTTTTCAGTGGGTTGATAGAGAGGTGATAGCTTTAATTTCTTGTGAATAGACTTTAAGAAGAATTATAGTATCTTAGAAATGAGGAAGAGAGAGAGAAAGACAGAAACGGAAGAGGAAAAAGAGGAGATAAAGAGAAAGAGAGAGGTTTGAAATGAAGAGGAAGAGGAAGAGATGGAAGGCAAAGGAGTTAATGCGGAGCGTGTAGAAAGGATGCAACTGCATTTATGGAGGTTGGAGCTGTGTGTTAATGTCGTTTTTGCTGATCATGAGAGAGAATATATACTATATCACTAAGAATTTTCCTATTCTTCCTTTTCTTTTTCTTTTCCTTTTCCTTTTTCCTTTTTTTTTCTTTTCTTTTCCCTTGAATTTTATCTCCATAAATTTGTATGGCAAATGTGGAAGAGCAAGCTAGAGAAATTAATAGTTTTGTGAAACGACTGGCCGAATGGCTAACATGCTTCTTAATTATTTCACTCCATGCCTCTATTTTTTCAAATTACTAATAATGTATATTGTTTTCTCTCTAGCTACTACATTTTTTAATATCAAATTGACTTAATTATCAAAAAAATCACCCAACTCTTGTCAAAACTATGATTTTAACATGAATAACCATGAACTTCAAAACAATCATTAGAATTACCCAAAATTTAATTGACCAATGTTCCAATTGTGGTTAATCATAAGTGATGTGGCGTCAATCGTGGCATTGATGTGTAAACTAATGCTCACATGGCATATGATGTGGCATCTAGTGTGTAAAAAATTTATTAAATTTAAATAACTCTGAATCATTTATTTATTTTTTTAAAAATGAGATTTAATTACTTTTTACTCCCTCCATTTCACAAAAAAAGCCTCATTTATTTTGTGTCCAAATCAATTTTTAAAACCTTAAAAGTTCAAATTGATTTAATTAATATTATAAACTTATACAAAGATTACCAAATACAATACTTTTTAATTTAAAACTGTAAATTAATTTACATGATAGGTTAACCACAGTTGGGATCTTAGACAAATTTTAGGTAATTCTGATGATTGTTTGAAAGTTTAATGTTAGTGGTGTTAAAAAAATAGTTTGTATATTTTTTTGATAGCTTGACAAGAGTTCATTGGTTTTTTCTGTAATTAAGTTTATCAAATTAATTACTAAGTTTGGATTAATATATACAATAACTATTTTTATACGTATTGAAATGCATGGCCAGCTCGTCTTTCATTCTTCATGTGCATATTTCTTCTCATGATCCTAAAGAAAATTGTTCTAAAAAATAAAACTAAAAATTCAATGATGTTCTTTAATGTGCTACATGCTTAATTTTTTTTACGGGGACTTTGAAGTATATTGTAATTCTAAGATTAATGGTAGCAGCCCCATTGAAAAAATGTTGATCATTATAAGTATACATATATTTTATTCCCTAAATTATTGGAATGAGGGGTTATCTGCATGGATTGGTACCCAAGATAATGATAGATGCTAATGCTGTTTTTAATTTAAATACGTATATTAAAATATGGTAAAAAAATTATTTTTTGGATAAAACTTTCTCATTAAAGATTGTCAATTATAACATATGGACTAATTAATTAAGTACTGTCCAAAAATACATTGATATTTTCATTATTAAAGAGAATATTTTCATTTGTCCTTCATTAAAACGTTTATCATACCCTTAAGATACCATTTAATTACATATGAAGCAACGAACTAACACACATATGCACACACACATATACATGAAAACTCAAGAAAAAGAATTAGAAATAAAGCATAAATATTTATTTATTTTGCTAAGTTTACATGCACATATTTTGTGTGTGTGTGTGTATATATATATATATATATATATATATATATATATATATAGAAGCTAGGATATATAATTAAGTGTGAATGCGCAAGATGCCAAATTAATGGTGCCAGATCACGATAGCCGCATTTGCCTTAATTTAGCACAGTGATAAGCTAATTAGTCCCCATCGTTGACGGTTGTTTTGGTTCAAGAGGGTATGCAGGAGCCCTTTCATGGTGGTTGGGACTTGCCCTTTCAAGAATTTCAACATAATTGTTCTGGTTCTGTTGCGTCGATATATGTACGTACCAGATAAGAGTATAGTATAAGAAAGAAGTAAAAATTAATTTAACTAGTGTTACATAATACTACTAGACAAGACAACTTTCTCTTAGTTAAACTTCACTAAAATATTTCCAAAAACGTATTATTGTTTAATTTCTGTTTGCTGAATATATTAATTATGTTTATTTATCAGAATAAAGTAACAATTCTATAATTTAACGTACTAGCTAGCTTTTAATTTCCTTTCATTTTCGTTCATTTTTTATAAAAAAAACATTTAGAGAAACAAAATTTAGAGATTATTAATGAGCAGTTAATTAGTTCCCTTTGTACTAGAAATTAAAATTACTTACCGACTGTTATAAATACAAGATGTATATAACAAATTAATTTACAAAACTAGTGCTTTCTTATTTAAGGCTAAAGGAATGCTTCTGTTATTGATTATAATCTCAAAACTATTAATCTTAGAATTATAATATCGGAATTATAATACTTGCTTAAACATGGTATTAATTAATTCTCCATATTAAACCCTTTTATAATTGTTGGACTAATAGTCTCAACTCTAAATTTAGAAACAAACAAGACACTTGAGATTAGTAGTCATATCTCAACTATAATTCTTACAAACAAACATAACCCTAGTGTGTCATATCTAAATTAGCATCACATCTAATTAAATACACACATAAAGGTACTAATTAAAATATCTATCTCTTTATACGTCATTTTCTCTCTCTTCTTTTTATTAGTATTATTTTACTTTTATGAGGATTTTTAAATGTAATACTGAATGCGTACATGCATAAAATATATTTTTAATTTAATGGTGTTGATCTATGAAACTTGAACAATACCAGTACATGCACTTCTCTGCTGGCTAGAGCACCATTTACTTCTTTCATCCCCAGCTAGTAATTTCATTTGCATATTTATCATTCTACTATTTCACTTTCTTTAATTTGATTCGGTACTCGACTATAAATGTTGCTACCTAGCTGCAGTTGAAAACATTGAACACTTTATTTTTTTGCTCAAAAAATATGCTACTTAGTTGCATTTCATTATGATCACTTGTATTTAATTATATATATTCAGTCAACTATTTAATTACTGCAAGAGCTCAAATTTTATTAATTAGTAGAAGTATAATTATGGTTGTCAACCGACTTATTCAAATTCGAATGGGGTGATATTTGTATTCGTATACGTATCTGGAAAAAAATATTTTATTTGTATTTATATCTGATATTCGACGAATTTTTTAATATAGCATTTGAATTTGATATTCAAAAAACTATTCGAATTCGAATATTATCCGTTTTCGAATAACTATCCAAATTTATTAGTATAATTAATTAAAATTAGTACATATATAATTTAAAAAATTACTATTATGATATTAATATAACATAACACAATCATGATCAACCATATGATTAAATTATAAATTCAGAAAAAAAAAATTAATCACTCTATTTAATCATAAAATGATCATCAAGGAAGATATTAAAAATATTATAATTTTATAATTATAAGAACCGTTCTTTGCTCGGGATTATGATACTACATATCTGATTTTATAAATATGTTGGAGACAGATGTTAAACGGGTATGAATATATAAGTATCTGTATTCGTATTAATTTATTTACGAATATCTTTAATCGAATACGAATAATAACCGTTTTAAATCGAATACGAATAATATTCGTGTAAGTCGAATACGAATAATATCCATTTTAAACGAATATGAATATGGATGATTAATATTCTATTTTGCGGTTACCATTAGACCTTATTTATGGGGGTAAGAACTAAGAGGAAGTATAATTCAAAGTATAGCCCTTTTGGATTGAAATGAATTTTCACTTATTGATGTTTTTACTCTCGATTTAATCTGGTTTGCCTCTTGCCGCCAAGTATAAAACTCGACCACATGAATTACATATTTTACTGTATGCAAACCTTTTTTTTTTCCTTCCGAAATATTAAAGTTTTACAATAGAGAAGCTTGCTTAAAAATTTGAAACGTGGCAAACAATTGACTTATAAAGTGTGAAGTCATCAATTATTCTGTACGTATATAGTTCCATGCATGTGGATGAGGATAATAAGGTCAACAAGGTTATCACGTGGATGAGGATATATAATATAATAATGTCAACAAGCGCTTGATAGTCCGTATAAAGTATAAAATATGCTTTTAAAATTGTATATTGGATAAATTTTAAAAACTACATATGTAAACAAATATTTATAATAATAATGCATACATCTTCATTTAATATTAGGATAACACTGGTGTTAATATTGATTTTTGTACAATAAGATCATCATTTTTAGAAAATAATTGATTCCAGAGATTGTTGATCAATACTAAACTTGTAAAAATTTCGGATTTAATTTGGTACTCTGTTGTGAGAGTCCTATTTATAATATTGTAAATGAGATAGCTTTAAATTAATTAGATTCATGAATTAAAAAAACTAAACGTCAAAATATTTTTATAAATATTCTCGACAAGTCAAAAGTAAAAATTTGAATAAAATAGAAATACATTGAATGTTTAATGATAAAATTCAAAAAAAAAGCCTTGGATTTTGCATGTTAATTGCTAAAATTCAAAAAAAAAAACCTTGAACTATAAAATATCTTAAACTATTAGGTCGATTGGTGATCAACCAAAGTTAATTGTTTTTGTCAAATTATATTTTTGTATTGATTGATTTATTGATGTGTAATATACAAATAAGTATATAGTGGGACTCATGTAAAATTAAGTGCAAATATCCATGATATTGTTGTATACTAACTACCTTCATTCCAAATGCTCAATTTTAAATTTTTTTGTCAAATAAATCCTTTTTAAGACAAATTTACGTCTGTGTACCATTTTTAGAGTAAAATATATTGTCACTCCCATGTAGATAATCATAATAACACTCATCACCCCTCTAATTTTTAAAGTAACGTACACTCACCACCCCTCTTGTCAATAATATGTAACATTCATTACTCCTAGTGCGGTTGACTAACTAATATTTACAAATATTTTTAATATAATGTCTAATACACCCTTCAATTATAATGTTTAATATATCCACTAAATATAAATATTTATATTATTATTTTCACTTAACTTGATCTAATTAATTAAATTATGAACTTGTGCAATAAAGAACATAAATATCAAAAAATAACAAATATTCATTTTATCAAGAAAATAAATTCTTACACTTTTTGCTAATTAAGTTCCTCAAATATTAAAAATTTACGTAATATACATTCAAACGTAATTTTTTTTAATTAAAAAGTAAAATTTTAATACACATAAAAAGTACAAATTAACACAAAAAATATAATTATTTTTTTCAAATATTAAAATTTACGTAAAACAAACTTAAACAATTACTTGTTACAGAACAAATCTTATAATTCATATAAAAATGTATTAAAAATTATGTTAATTATTTTTCTCAAATATTAAACTAAACATAAGTCACACTTGGGCATAATTATTACAATAAAAATGACAAATATTGTTACTCAAAAAAAGAAAAAATATATAAAAAGAAAAATCTTTTTACAAGATAAAAGTTGTAATAAATATTATTACATTTTCTTTTATTTAGCATTGCTACAAGACAACACCAACTATATAGTAAAAAATTTAATTAAAATCATAAACATCCCATATTTTGACATATACTCAAAAAAAATTAACATATGAAAATCATAATATATAATTATATAAAAATTCAAATAATAATTTTTGTTATTAAACACCAAAAATTAAACTATCAACATACCCAATTCAATCTAATTAGAACAACTCCATTACTAATTTAACTTAAAATTCTTAATATTTGTATCATTTATCCATAAATGTGTTAATTAAACTAATTTTTTTTTATAAGTTACCAACAATTTGAATGAGATGATCTTAATTATAAATACAATTATAATTAAAATGTATTGTATTAAAATAAAATAATTTTGTCATTAAATATATATATATTATTCTTGAATTAGAATTTGACAATATACAAGGATAAATATATAACTTTATCTCTTTAGTTAATCCTAAAGACTTGCAGGGGTACTAATTGTTACTTCAAAAATTAGAGAGGAGGTGGATGTTATTATGATTGTCTACATGGGGTGTCAATGTATTTTACTCCTATTTTTATCAATTAGTGAAGTGATAATAACCATAAAAAGCGACATACAATTTACTACTAGTCTTAATTTTTAATTTTTTAAAAATATATTTATATATCTAATTATTAATTCTAAAAATATATAAATCGGTAAAAAAATCAAAACTAGACAATTATTTTAGGATGACAGGATTACATGACGCGCGAGATTTTACAACCCAAAATTATTATTTTATTTATATTTTTTGCAGTTGGCTAAAACTTTGGGAAACTTGGCGTGGGCAATTCCGTCATATTACATAAACTAAATTGGGATGGGAATGGGATGTTGACTTTTGGACGTCAGTGTTCTTCATTTAGTTGGTGATGAGGAAATGCTCCAGAAGCACTCAAAACTGACCTCAGTCTCCTCTTCCCTCCCCCATAAAATTAAATTAAATTAGTTGACCCCACATCATTATATTTTCAGTTTATTTTTGTTACATTTGTTTTTATTCTTAATAAATATGAAAATCATTTATTGCTTTTACACAGGTCCTCCGTTCTATATATAGATTGATGCAACAAAGCAGGTTCAGTCAGTAGGACAAGTCGTAGAAGCATGTAGGGGTGTAAATATTGTCCCGAACATCTTAATGTTCAAGTTTAATTAGAATCAAAAACCGTGTTTAAGTTCGAATTGATAATTTTCAAAACTAGTCAAGTTCGACATGATAAATTACTCTATATTACTCGTCTCGGAGTTATTTGACTCTTTTTCACAACGACTAATTCACAAATTTTTCTATTTGAGATCGAGCCTAAGATGAATCACACCAAAATGAGACAAAAATAAAAACTTAAAAAAACTTCAGTTTCATTTTATATATAAAAATAATTGTGTTACAAAAATTACAATGATAAATTTACATTATTAATTCTACTATGATACAATTCCTAGTAATATCATTACATCAAGGCAATAACTTTATGTTCAATTCAGCAACACAACAACCATGCATGATCAATTCTCACTACTACAAAATAGTAAATAGATGACACTTAATAGACAACGTTTTTATGGTTTATTTTTTCACAACGCTTTTTTTGAGAAAGTGTTGTGATTTGATATACAAAAGCGTTGTGTATTTGAAATGGGTAATTTTTTGTTTTAAAGTGATAACGTTTTTTTAAGAAAACGTTGTGTATTAAAAAAACACGGAGGTGGGCTTCCATCTCTCCATTCAGAGACCTAAACCCTTCTCACTCACTCAATCCCCATTCGGAGACCTAACACTTTCTCGCTCTCTTCTCTTCCCCAAATCAAAACCGCCACCGTCTTTCTCTCAACGCTCAGGCGGACCTTCTCTCCTTGGTACCCACTCTCTTCTCTCAGTTTGATTCCGTCACGAAACTAGCTCTCAGATGTGACCGTAGATCTGAAAGCATCGATGACGGAACACTCATCTTAATCTCTCTCCGGTGCCTGAAACTTACTTGCCTCAAACTCCGAGCCTGCCGTGGATTAACCTACGTCGGACTCTCCGAATTCGCTAAGAATTGTAAATATTTCAAAAAGCTCTCGTGTGGATCCTGCACTTTCATATAATATATCTGTATATTATATGTGTTGGGCCGTGGATATTTGGGGCCGGTTGAGTCTTATTTATTTTGGGCTTTTCGGATCAAACTCATTTTTACTCTTGGAGCATTGAGCTATTATCTAAGTGATTATTCAGATAAAGTTTGGGCTGGAGGTGGTAGTGGAAGACAGGTGGCAGCTTGTGGGTGAGTAGCTTATTAGAGAAGAGTTAGCTAAAAAGGGGTTTAGCAGACGGCTGATTGATTAGATGGGCTAACCTGTTTTAAGCCTCCTTTATTAATGAGGAGTTGACATAATGTTGATTTAGTGGAGAGCAAAGTATGATAAAGCCTGCATGCAGCTAGTTGACGTAGGCATCGAAAAAAAATATGCAAGTTGGTGAGATGATATATGGGTACAGGGCACTACACGAAAGAGGAGGTAACTAAACATTTTTTTTCTCTCCAGACATTAGAGCACACAACCTCCATTGTTAACCTTTTCTCCGGCCTGTACTCATTCTCACACCGGAGCGATCCCCGACGGCCCAGGCCGTCGAGATCCGGTGCTGACGTGTACCTTGTGCAGGATTAGGCGTGCTTTTCGTGATTGAAGCGCGTGGCGAGATCTTGGCGTTAACATTGGCGCTAGAAGGAGGGCCTTTAGTGTTTCTGATTTTCAATCACAACTTATTGAATGTCTTACATCGGAAGTTATGACGAAAAGTAATACGGTTGCAGCCGAAGGACAACCGACAACAGCAAGTTCTTCTCAACCGAGGGTTTCCGTAAAAGATAGGCTGGGTCCTTCAAAAAGTGTGCATGAAAGGCTTGGGTCACAGGATGTTCCAAAGAAGTTGCGTGTAAAAAATCATGATGGTGTTAAAAGAAAGTTGTTCGCTACTCCTGATAAAGGACCTGTTAAAGATCGGGAAAGAATAGAAGGCACACCGCCTAAAACCCAACACCAAGAGGGACAGTTAGACAAGGGGTCTACTCTGGCTAAAATGGCACAGAATTTCGACATGGCTTTGAAAGTACTTCTGCAACAAAAGGAGGAGATTGCCAAACAGATGGTTCTTATGGCTGAGATGGAAGGTAGGGCATCCAGTTATACTCAACCTGAAGAGCCGGGTAGATCTATGGGTAGGCGGACAAAGGATGATGAAGATTCTAGGCATTCGAAAAATCGGCTGCGGAGCCATTCCCCTGTCCGAAGCAGAGGAAAACGTCATGTTCTTGAAGATCCGAAGAGAGCATCTCACCATAAGGGTTCTCGGGACAAGGGTAACTTACAGAAGAAGAAGCAGACCAAGAAGCCGCTCTCCCGAACCGTCAAGGAAGGTACCTCATGTTGAATATTATTCTCAGTACAGTGAAGAGGACAGTAGCCGAAGCGTATCAGGTGGTCTTTCGATACTCGTAAGGGTTGTTATTCCATTCTTTATTATTCTGTTGGAATAACCTGTCTACACGGACTACCGCATGCATGGTGAAATCCTGTTGTTATTCCATTCTTTATCATATATATCAAAAATTAATTATTCACAAATAATATTACAGAACTACAATATTGGCAACCAGGTCGTTCCCAGGAAAGAGGGGGCCTTCCGATAAGGATTTCTCCTTACTGGCGCGCAATTAATTAACCATTTTCCTAGACAAAACTTTCTTAGACATTGCCAATAATGCTATCTAATAATATTATTCAAATAATATAAATTATTGATTTGATAATTTGGAATACTGTGCAATGACAATTATTGAATCACTAATATAAAATAGCAAAGTAGCACTTATTGATATAAAATATCAACATAGCAAATATTGAACCAATAAAATATTATGCAATTATTGAATCAATAATATAAAATATTGAACAGTAATTACTGTAATAATATTTGAGTAAGTGCCTTCCTACGTAAGAATCAATAATTCGAAATACTGTGCAATACCGTGTGCTACTGTGCAATACTGCGTATTACTATATTTTAACCACCGGGTATTTCAACAGTACTAACGGTAACAACTACGCTGTTATTTTATAAAAAGGTTATTTCTGTCGCTTTCTATATCTGACATTCATTCCGTTGTGGAGTCCACCAATGACTGCGCCGTCGTATGAATATTCTCCGACAAAAAGAATATTCCTCGACCAAACGAATATTCTCCGACACAACGAATATTTTATAACATTTGCTTACTTTGTAAACTTTGCACATCTCACCCATAACTTATCACATTTATCAAATCGAACACCTTACTATTTCAAAATAATATATAAAAAAATTAAATCTTATTCATAAAATTTGGGGTCTTACAATTAATCTTATAAAAATTGATGTAACAAGATAAAATAGAAGTTTCAAATTGTTTATTTGTTTCATAAAAATCTTAATTTAAGTATAATTTGTTTACACATTATACTTTAAGTATAATGTATAAACAAATCTTAATATAGTAATATGATATGATAATAGAAATTCTAAAAATAACTTACACATTTAGTAATATGATATGATAAAGTTTGCACAGTTTTATATATAAAATTTACACATTTTAAATTTACACAGTCTTATATATAAAGTTTAAGTTTACACAGTCTTATATATAAAGTTTACACATTTTAAGTATAATTTATTTCATAAAAATCTTAATTTAGTAATATATGATATGATAATAGAAATTCTAAAAATAATATTTTTTTTCCTAATTTGTATGTGTAAATAATTTTTTTCACTTATTTCCTAACTATTTTCTAATTATTATTAATATTATTACTATCATTATAATTAAATAAATAAAAATTGTCGTCAATTGAGTAATGATATTAATCAAATAAAGTTAAGCATGTTTAGTTATTTATCAAGTAAAGGTAATTTGGACATAAGAACTAAATCTTATAATTAGTTTACTGCAAAGGGTTAATTTAATTAAAAATAAGACCTATTTATAAAAATATCAAATTAACTTGTAAAAATATCAATTTCTTGTATATCGGGTTGGAGAAGGATAAAAGGGTATATTCTATACCCGATTCTAAATTTAAAAATTGGGATAGAAGGAATTCAAGTGAAATTGTCAGGCGTAATTAAGGGAGACGGGGGAATAGAATTTGAAGGGGTAGTTGGGGGTGTGCTGGACCAACTCTTCATCCTGTTAGGATTTACTACTTCGAAAATTACTACAGTAAAGAAGATTGACTTTACAGATACTGTTGTACGTACTCAGATCCTAATTACTATAGCCTAAATCTAGAAAGAAAAGTTACCTTAAATATAGGTCTCCTAAATTCACGAGGAAATCTGCTACACGCAGATATGAAAATTGGACATACAATTTAAATATGAGTGTATTTAAATTTTACTATTTTAACCCCCAATGGGGGTAAAATGAAATTCAAATACATTCATGTTCAAATTTCATGTCCACATAGAGTTTTTGATTCACAAGTGATCTACTCTAGCAATTGTCAAGAGTTTTTGCCAACAAATATTGTGATAGGAAAATAATATATATGTCGACAAATATTTGACGAAATTGAATTAATTGCCATCAATGTGAAAGTGTATGCAATAAGATATAATAAAGTATAATCAATAGTGGGATCCTTCTTAATTCATATATATCACATGTATACACATACGTCGCAATTGAAAACTTTCGTAATGTATAACATGACTCATTCTTAAATACTTCTCCATATAATACAAACGATTAAGAGAACTAATATTTTCACAAGTAAATTTGATAGTTCCACAAGGTACTCTCTCACATGAGGTGGTGAACCTAGGACCAAGGGCTGAGCTAGGATTATGATTTGGGGTGGGTTAGAAAAAATTTTCGTGAACGTTCACTATATACATTTTCTTTTTAAATTAAACCATATATTAAGATAACTATATATGTCATAAAATCACGTAGTTAATTGAATAATAAACAAAATCATCACTAATTCACTATAATATTAATAAAATTTTGATAACGAACGTACGTCCAAGACATAATAACATACCTAGTCAAATTGCACTATTCGCTCTTGAATAAAAGTAAATTTTGTAATTATTGAGTCTGCATCATAGTTCGCAGTCAACTCCTTTTTGATGTGGACAATTATGTTATCAGCTAAGAAGTCATTCTCCATCTTGTTGCGCAACATTGTTTTGATACGTTTCATAGCTGAAAATGATCTCTCTGTAGTTGCTGTAGAAACCGACAAAGTCAAAACAAGACGAATTAACCGATCAATCATTTGATATATCGTTGATTTTTTTGTTTCAAATAATTTTTGGCATAATTCAGCAAGAGTAGTAACATTCTTGAGCACATCATCATGAGGTACATCAAACTCATACATTGTCAGCTCGCTTCTCAAGCGATGCAACTCTTGTTTAGAAAAATCTCGAGGATAAAACTTCTCTGCAAGTTTGCAAATATTATCAATGTTAAATGTCTTAAAACCATCTGCAGGGTCCAAAGTTGAGCTAAGAATAAGAAGTTCCTTTGTTCTTTCACTGAACCTGCCATTTAATTCCACCAACTCGAAATCTATTACAGCATAAAATAGGTCAACACGATAATGATACTCAGTTGTTATGTTTCTTTGTTGACAATTACGGCGACGTGAACTCATACTGAATTGACCGTCCATATCAGAAATATCTATATCATGCTTTCTGCAAAAATACATCACTTTTTCAAGAAAATCTTTCCAACTGTCTTCTCTTAATTTCTGAAGAGAATTCACAGTAATTTCCACCAGATTCATAGCATTCAAAATATCTTGAAATTTTTGCTGCATCTTTCGACATAAGACATCAGTAAGTCCCATCATGTCTTTTAACAAATGCAAGATGAATATGAATATGAATTGAAATGATTTAATTGCAATGTAAGCACCATCTAATTTGGGATGGGCTTACTGGACTAATTTTTAATTTGGACCGTAGCTCGTCTGTAATTACGCCCTTACTTAGGATCTCTTAGTAAACAAGAAGTTTAGAGTACCACTTAGGACAAAAGTTCTTGGTAGAAATATACTGTCTTCTTGTATATATTATAAAAACTTACTAATTTGAACAATCTTTTTACTCAAATTTGTTTATTAATTAGAATCTTTACTCAAATATTTGTCATTATGAGTTTGTTATTAAAGAGCCATGGTTATTAACATATATTTGAATGACCAAACAGTCAAACACCATAACATAATCGAAAGCTAGCTCATTATTTAACTCAATATAGAAATTAAGTGTCGCAATGCCGTAGGCAAAAAACCATCATTTAATAATTAAAGGCAGGCCCACATTTATCCATTTTTGAGTAGCATGACATTATTATTAGCACATTGACCCTTTTTCATATTAATTTATAGAATTACAAATTAATATATTGATGTGAACACTCGAGAAAAACCGTCAAAGTTTTCTTCTGGAATAGAAAAATCACTTTCAAGAAAGAAAAAAGGGATTGTCCTTTAATTAATTACTAGCATGCATGGAAGCATTAATACATTATATACTAATTTATTACTTAATATATTAATGAAAATAATAAATTTGTCTTAATTTGTTAAGTTGGGTCGAGCAAGAATGTATGCATTATAGGCCTCTCTGACTAACTCTGTGGCATTATGGCCACCATCCTTGTCCTTCCCAACTGCACAACCCATTATTTGTGTTTGTCATTCTTGAATTTTAAATACCTGACAGCAACTTTGATGTTTATTATTTTTTGTGGCCTATATTTTGAATTGTTTTCCAAAACAACAACTTTGATCTCCGAGCGTCTTTTCTTAATTTCGATTTTTTTGCATTCCGAAAAAGAGTGTCATCATAAATCACATTATTATGCAAAACATTCTTATAAATTTTCTGCAGTAGTCTCAAATTTGATCCATGGGATCCAAGTTGCGTTTTTAGTTTAAAATTGAAAGTATGGTTGGGTGGTTTGGGAATTTCTGTCAACATCTAGCAAGGGGCTGAAGGGCCGAACCTTCGGAATTAGGATCCTCTCCATTTCACTCTCCATTTCACCCTCCATTTCACTCTCCATTTCATGGTTCAGATTTAAAATGTGCGCTCTCTCTCTTGTCAGCATAATGTCACATTCTCTTACATTTTAAATATAGACCATGAAATGGAGAGGATCCTAATCCGAACCTTCGTCGTTGAATTATATAGCGATGCAATTTAAGCCCAAACTTGATTTTGGACCAAAGCTTAACATAGAGTAGTACTATATATCTTTGAATATACTTTTCATAATTATAAATCAAAGGTAGATCACATCCAGCAAAAGAAGCAGTTCCTGGAATATGGTTAAGTTTATAATTTGCGTTAGCTCGGTTTTCCACCATCACAACTTAGTAATTTAACTCTTTACATGATCATTCCTTGAAAATCCCAGAAGAAAAAGAAGCCAAAAAGAGAGGACAAAAGAAGAAAAAAACACTTCTGGTCAACATCATCTCCAACAATGGAGCCATCTTTTTTTCCCAAATCTCTAGTCCTCAATTACTTCCCCATTCCTTCCCTATACTTGCTAGTTTCACATTTTCCTGCTAAATTTACACAAGGTTTCTTTAACCTCCTGCATTCTCTTCAACCAACAGTTGACTACAGAATGAGGACTCGTGAATTTTAATACGCATGCAAAGATTCTTAGGCCACTTCTATGTTCGGAGCTTTGGCGTTGTCTTCCACGAATTTAGCCTTTGACTTTACCGCTCGTGATGACCTTGACGAGGAAGTGGAAGACTTGGGAGAGGAAGTTGACTTGTGCTTCTTACGCTTCTGCTTCTTTGGAATATTGGGCAGGTCTGTGGGTGGTATGTCAGTGAACATGTCGGATGCCGTTTGACGTCCTAGCCTTTCTCCGAAATCTGTTAAAATAGGCAAGAAAAAGGAAGAAATATAATTAAACGCAAGAAAGTGCAGAGAAAATGTACTCCAAACTTAAGGCCTCTACAAGAAAGTGAGTGCATTGATGACATAACTATGAATTCAGAAAATATAAACTCAAATGTATTAGGCATAATAAACACCACCAACAACCAGGTGTAAGGTGTCAAACCTTTTGAATTGGTTAATAATATATGGTAGAATGATGGTTTTTCCAGAAGCTACTTGAAGATGTTAATGTTCAAATGTATGAAGCGATTTCAGTATAAATCCTCCAAAAGTAGACAAGGTACCTTTGACATGGACAACATAGCATCCACATAAGCAGTTAGCAGAAGTGAAAATTATTTTCCGACTCAATTTCTCTGAATTCAAGCTCTATAAGGGTTACAGAGTCGCTTTCAAGTTAACTTGAAGGATTTCTTTACGAACTTGCTCTAAATAATTCTTAAAAGGGTCAAATTTATGGCATACCAGTTATACCAAATGATTACTTGTTTGATACTAAATTTTGTGGGACTCACATGCTCACTGGATTCTTATATCCAACAGGCTTTTCTAATGCGTAATAGTATGTAATTACATAATGTGAACTAATAATGAAATTATCATACTTTACTTGCAGACATAAACTCCTCCAAACATCAACACAAGGACTTGGGGGGTAAAACCTCGATCCAATAATCAAGAACAAAAGATGGTTTTAAGCCAACCCACATTTATCGATGTTATGCCAATTAACTCAGTTACAGCAATCGTTCTTGATATCTTTGTAGACTAATCCTTAAGCACTGGCAAATACTACCACTCCAATTGTTTCCATCTCTCGTAAGTACTCCATGTAAGCTCCGGTCAATTTTCAAACAAAAATTCATTGCAAAATAAAAAACTGAATAAATAAATCAAATTGTTTCAGAGGTGGGATTAAGAAACACTATTACATCTGTGATCTAGAGTAGAATGATTTGCACATGTATGCAACCTTCAAATGTAATTGCTTTTCTGTTATGTAGATACTACGCGTGTATCAGAAAATGGAATTACATTAGAGTTGCAAATGTAAATTGAGCTCTACCAATTAATCAATGAATATTGGACTATACACCAAAACTTGGTCGACTCGTTCTTGGATTCTTCTTGATATAAAAGCAAAGTCTCGTGACAGGAGAAAAAATTGTGTGTCTAGAGAGCCTGTTTTTCGACCTTACATGTTAGTTTTATTATATAATCATACATAAGGACAATTTTTCATTTTTCTTTCAGCATTCCAACCCGTGAAAAGGCTCTATCTGCCCTTGTCTGATTAGGACCAATGCACATGATATAAATCAGTATATTAACTGCTCCGTTTTTCTTGAAGTCTCAAAATCGATTTTGTTTTTTCTTCCGTAAATAAGCCTACTTACATAGACTCTGTAAAGTTGGATGAGAAAAAAAGGTGTAAAGAACAAACCTTGAGAGGACCATGGGGAGAACCCTGACCCAGAATTGCCAATAGATGTGGCTGCAAAATCTGACCCTGTCTTGAATTCACTCATCTACAATGAACAAAAATATAAAATAAATAATAAATAAAAATAATCAAAATGAGAGTATCATAAAAATGGTAAAATTCAAGAATAAATCAGAAATGGATTTATTTCACAGAAATGGGAAGCATACTCACCCAACTGGGTGCACTACCAGAGGGACCATCCCAGCCAATATGTGCAACGTGCTTAACATCTGTTGGGTACCCAATTTCCATCTCCCGATCCTTCACAACTACAAGAGATTCATTTCCCAGATTAGCTCCAAAGCACCAACAATTTCCCATTACAATATACAGAAAATGAACATTTATTTGCATACAAGCAGAGAGAGAGAGAGAGAGAAGAAGCATTACCAAAGATTTGAGAAATGTATTTGAATCCTTTATAAATCCCTTTGATTTTGGTTGTCATGGTGGAAAATGCAAAAGCCCAATTCAATATCCCACTTCTTGAATAAATTACACAGGAGGAAACGCCACATAAAATGTGGTGAGATTGATTCCTTTGGCTGTTGAAAAAGCAAGCAAGCATGGGAAAAGATTGTTTTATTATATATTCATTGTTTATTTATTTTATAGCTTCTGGCCCTTTTCCTTTAAGAAATTGAAGAACATAAAAAGATGAGCTTGTGAAACAGATTGCCTGTGGGATGAGATTGGTATATGTTCCCCTGAATACCCAAATAAAAAGATTTTTTTTTGTTCCATTGAATAAAATAGGCAAAAGGACATACATAAATGATGAAATAGAAAGCAAAAGCATATAATTAATTGATTACCTGTACAAAAAGAGAGAAGGGTTTTAGACGGTAAAAGGAGAAAGGAGATTCAAAAGAGAGGATAATTCTCCTCCTCTTCCAACTACATTCCCCATCTTCTTTCTTCACTTATAATGTGTTGAACTGTTGATGTATGCATATCAGAATATGCATATACAAGGAAGAAAAAAAAAACAAATGGGTCAAGAAGAAGAATAATAAAAAAAGATTTGATTTTTAACTTAGAAGAATTAACTAGAAGATATGGAGAATTAAGAAGGAATAGAAAACAGAGTCATGGGGGTGTCTTTTGAATTTGGAGATGGAGATGGGAGATGGGAGATGGGAGATGGGTAATGGGTAACAATCAACAGAAGAAAGATTAGGTGTTAGAGTTGCCCTGAGAATGATAATGAAGAGGAGGGAAGGAGACGGAAGAAAGAGGGAAAACCTGATAGGAGGACAACCACGAAAACCTCCCAAAACAATGAAGAGGAATGGTTTTCAAGGGCATGCCACATAGAATACATTCAAAACTCGTAAAACATACTCTCTCCGTTCGAAAATAAATAAATCACATATTTTTATCCCAAGTAATTTAGACATTTTAAAAATTAAAATTATAAATAAATTTATTTCAATTTCTTAAATAATTTTTTTTATCTAATAATACTTTTTAACCGTTTAACATATTAACTACTGAATTAATCAACATTAAAACAAATGCACATCATTTATGTAGATGAGAGATCCTTTGAGCCTAGAGGGAGTATAATATGTAAAAGGGTTATACAACTAGTATACTCATAGGGTTAATGTGTCTATTTTTAAGGATTTTTTTTGATAAATTCAACACATATAAAAATATTTTAACATATGAATTTTTATATGATTTGATGAT